>PVKE010023841.1:8113-24405 GCA_004027555.1 Craseonycteris thonglongyai | reverse complement strand
TATAGGTAAAACACCTGTGTATTGTCAATTCTTTTTAAATTTATTGGGTTTTTTTGTCTAAAAGGTATAAATACTACCTGTTCTGGTCAGTTCTTCAGTCCTTTAGTTTCTTATGAAGGCTCCCATGTGCATATAAAAATTTATTAAAATGTGCATGCTTTTCTCCTGTTAGTCTGACTTTGTGAGTTTCATTTTTGGCCCAGCCAGGGACTCTTAAGAGGCTTGAGGAAAATGTTTTCCTCCCCTATAGTATAATAGGAGCATACGTGTACAGTTTTGGAGAATTGGGACTTTATCAAGCTTTCAAACAAACAGTTTTTCTCCTACTTGCTGATGTCTGTTGTCCCAGAATTTGATAGGAGACTTGCCTTCATTATAACCTGGTAGCAAGTTAAGAGACTAGCTATACTGATCTGTAATTATTGGTGAGTTTCACAACCAATCAAAAAGGACTTAATGGTTATGTGTACCTACATTGGCTTAGGTCAGTTTGTATCAGTAATAAAAACCATAAAGCATATATGCTCAGAAGACTTGGAATAGAAGGCTAGGAAGTTTAGAGAGGAATAAAGCTAAGCGATGAGAACATAGAATGGAATCCAAAATCAAGCAGAGAAGAGAGAAGGAGGAGTTAGTGATAGAGCTGGTATGGAGGGAATGTAAAGGATCTAGGCGTAGAGAAGTTCTAGGTCCTAGAAAAGGCAGGTGATAGAGGACTTGGCTTTCTCCATTCTCAGCAGTTCCTGAAATAGTTCTCTGGCAGCTAAGCCAGAGCTGGTTTCCCCTTCTTGAGAAACAAATTTTCAGAAAAATTGAGCCTATAGAAGTATATATTTCCTATGCCCTACCTGCTTGCAAAGAGAACAAAGATATTCACTCCATGTTTAGAAATAAAGCCTTAAAATAAAAGTGTAATCAATTAACAAGTATGAATGATCATTTTAGATCTTTTCCTCTTGGGAGCTCAGGAGATGGAGGAAGTTGCTCCCAAGGGGCTGTGTGGAGAGAGAGGAATTGTTGAATATCGAAGTAGAGACATATATTAAAATTTTTCTTAAGGGCTCCTCTGGGTGGGGTCAAGTACACCTCCTTGCCTCGGTGCTTTTTCAAGTGTAGCTAAGATTATGTGCTACTCTGTTTCTCAAGTTTTGAGAAGACTTTCTCTTTTTATATAATGATTTTAGTTCTGAGAAGATCTATCACTGGAAAAGTAATAAAGCTAGAATATATGCAAATCAATTCAATTTTAGGTCACATGACTTAATAATTTTTGAATTTCCCAATCATCCCAGAAACTTTTCAAAACTGCTTTTGATCTTCCTGGCCTCATCCAACCTCTTCATTCTGAGTTCATTGTTTCCACATTCTCATCCCTCATGTTGTCAGCTGGTGTTTCTGTGCATCTGCAGGCTAGAGAAGGCCAGAATGGAGCATTCATTTCCAGAGCAAGGTGTGTGCTGAGGTCATAGTACAGTGGCTATATGCATGCAGGAAACGGCAATTTGGTTATTGGACCTTTGTAAGTTGTGTAAAGGGTGGGCAATGTCTTATTTGGCTTTTTTTTTTTTTTTTTTTTTTTCAGCACTAACTCAATGCCTAGTACACAATGGGCCCTCAAAAAGTGATTGTTACAGTAGCCATCTAAGGGTGG
Organism: Craseonycteris thonglongyai; assembly: GCA_004027555.1. Lineage (NCBI taxonomy): Eukaryota > Metazoa > Chordata > Mammalia > Chiroptera > Craseonycteridae > Craseonycteris > Craseonycteris thonglongyai. Next base: position 22,754 of record PVKE010023841.1, on the reverse strand, counting down.
GATCATGGGAGACATTTCACTTTCTAAGTTATACAGGTCCATTTTGTTGGGATGTGTTTATTTTTATAGTGAGCACACATTATTTCTATAACCAGTTACATCATGTAGATAATTTTAAATATATTAATGAGTCCTAGTTGAAGAAATTTCTGAGAGCAAAGGTTAAGTAGTAGCTTGGGGAGTGAAATCTAAAGGAAAATACTAGACATGGTTGAGAGACTAAAGAGACAAGAAACAGTTATTGGCAGGAAAAGGAAGAGGAAGGTATGACAAAGCTCTGTTAAGAATCAGCATCCAGGGGAAGCCAGGATGGCTCAGTGGGTTAAGCGCTCACTTTGCAGCCCTGGGGACCAAGGATCAAATCCCGGCCCCGGCCCGTGTGGAACCATATGCTGAACTGGGGAGTGCCCCCAGTTCAGTTCTCACCAGGTGAGACCCAGTTTCTGCCCTGTGCAGCCCCGCATCCACCTGTGGAATGAAACTATGTGGAAAAACCAATGATGTGCAACTATGGAGACTGTTCTGGGCCCTCCCCCTTCTCTCTGTCTGTCTCTGTATCTCTCTCTCTCTGTCAAAAACAATAAAAATAAATCTTTAAAAAAGAATCACATTGTCCAAGTGAGGCAGGACCCAGATGTATAGCTGTGCCTTGGGGAACTGGGGGAGGAAGAGAGTATGAAAAAAGAATAAACCACAAATACTATCTCAGCCTCTGAAATGAAGAAAGCATATACCTCGTAATCTAGAGCAGGGGCAGCTATCTGGAGGAATAGCATTCTAGGCAAAAAATAAAAAAGCACACACTGTAGAAAGTTTTAAGGAAGGAGAATGCCTGTTGTGCTCAATGAACAGAAAGAAAAGAGTGGTTGAAGCTGAGTAAGGGAGGTGAGCAATAGATGAGGTCAGAGGGATAACCAGGGACAGATTATTTAGGGGGCCACCCAGGATGGAAAGCCATTACAAGGCTTGAGAAACAAGTGACATGATTAATCTGGCTGCCATGTAGAGAATAGACCACATGGAAGCAAGGATAGAAGTAGAAAGACTAGTTAGGTGAGTATTTCAGAATTCCAGGTAAGATATGATGATGGACTGAATCAGTGGGGAATAGTAAGAAATGTTAGGTTTGTGGATATACTTTAAAGGCAGAGCCAACAGTGATTGCTGAAAAACTGGATGTGGGATGTGAAAACAAGTCTAGAGTCAATAATGATGCCAAGGTTTTGGGCTGAGCAATTGGAACGACTGAATTGCCATCAACTGAGAAGGGGAAGACTAGAGGAACCAGCTTTAGAAGGAAAGATTTGAGTTGTTTTTGATATGTTAAACTTCCCTTGTCAGTTTAGACATTGTAGTGGAAAAGACAAGAGTCTGGAATAAAGGGGAGAGTTTGGGAGTCATGGACATTAGTTTTAAAAGCCAACATACTATGTAATGTTATTCAGTCATAAAAAGGAATGAAGTCTTGCCATTTGTGACAACATGGAGGGAACTCAAGAGCATTATGTTAAGTGAAGTAAGTTGAACAGAGAAAGACAGCTACTGTAATGATCCCATTTACATGTGGACTCTAAAAATATAACAAGCTCAAAGCTCATAGATACAGAGAACAGATTGGTGGTTGCCAGAGGCAGGTGGTGGTGGATGACAGAAATAAAAATTAAAAAGAAAAAAATCAAAGATCGCTATGAGTAACAAGAGGCTTCCTAATAAAATTGCTTGACTCATCATGGAGAAATATGAAAACTTTTTCCCTTTCTGCCCCTCTTCGCCTATCTCCTTATTTATTTTGGGTCATATTGGCAGTGGATATAGAGTGGTTAACTGAAATTATTTCATTTTTTAGAAAAGGCTGCCCGCTAAAATAAGCCATAGGAGGAATATTTGATTACGTTATTAATAAATGCATACATACATACTTTTTTTAAATTACAATAAGCAGTGTATAATTTCAGTTGCTCCATTTTTTTATCAATACTTTTTATTTTCTGACTTTTTGATTATATAGTCTAATGGGTGTGGAATGGTGTCTCGTTGTGGTTTAGATATGCAGTGCTTTGATAACTGATGATGTGGAACATATTATCAGATTATTTGTCATTTCCATATCTTCTTCTGTATCTGTTTAAGTATGTTGCAAATTTTTATTAGATTGCTTATCTTTTTATTAAGCTATAGGAGCAGTTTATAAATAAAATATAAAATACAATAAAAGCCACTAGATCACTAAGTGAGTGAGAGTAGATACAGAAGAGAGGAGAATCAAGGACTGAGCCCTAGAGCACTCCACATAAAATGAAAAAAGGGGAAAACCAGTCATGGAGACGAGTGAAATAGGAAAAAACATCCCAGGAGAATGTGGTGTCCTGGAAACCAAGGATAAGGGAGAGAAAAACAGACAAAGGAGGCTAGTAAATTAAGTAAGACGATGACTGAAAATCAAACGGTTTCTCATTTTCCTTGCTACTACCTTGATCCAGGTCCCAATTACTCTTTCTCTCCTTGCTTTCAATATTCCTCCTGAAAACTGCAGATCACCACCACATTTATATTCCTAGAAAACCTGTCTGCATGTATTTCTTTTATGCTTAGGAAGTCTCACCATTACACTAAGACCCAGTTCCTTGTAAAGATGGGAGGGGGATTGAGAATGGGTGAAAAGGGGAAAGAGAAGTACAAAGGACAAATTGGTTGTTCCAAAGTAGTCATGGGAATGTAGGTGAAGGGGCTAAAAGGTTCTGATTTCCAGGTATAAAACAAGTCATAGGGGTGTAATATGCAGCACAGAGAATATAGTCAATAACATTGTGATACTGTGGTACAGTGTCAGATGGTTGCTGGACTTACGGTGATCTCTTCTTTAGGTATATAAATGTTGAATTAAAAACAATAAAATATGAAAGAAGAAAAATAACTTTTTTACCTACTTAATAAAATTAACAATGTCAGGATTTCCCCTTAATTTGGAAGACTGACTATTTGCATCTCAATTATCTATTTTCCCATTTTTTTTCTAGTATCTGCCGTTAGCTCCTATGTATAAAAGGTCATTAGGAGCAAGTTCCTATTTCAGGTTTACACCTAGGAAATGAAAGTAAGTTGCATGCTCTGGTAATGGAATGGGATTCCTGGGAGACTGGAGAATGAGGAAGATGTGCAGTACCAATCACAAGACCTTCATAAATGGACTGTAACCTGCGATTCCCAATATGCACTAATTGAAGATAATTATTTTGACTTGTAAATTCATGAAATTACAATACTATATATACCTGGGTAATTGTTTCATTGATGAAATGGAATAGCTTGTTTATGTCAAATAGGGCTTGGGCCTTAATGTTTTAAGATTTATTTCTTATTGCTTGAGGGAAGGTGAGGGAGGGGTAGAAGGGGAGGGGGAGAGAGAGAGAGAAAGAAAGAAGGGGCAAGGGCCCAGAGCAGTCTCCATAGTTGTACATTAGTTGTGACATGGCTTCACTCCACACAGGTGGATGTGGAGCTGCATGCAGCAGAAACTGAACTGCGGACCTCCCATACGGGAGGTGAGAACCTTCACCACAGGGCTTGGTAGTTACCAACTGCACCGCAGTTCAGCACATGGGTGGGTTATGCGTGGGCCGGGGCCATTATTCAATCCCCAGACCTCGCAGTTGCAAGGCAAGCACTCAACCTGCTGAGCTATCCTGGCATCCTGCCTTAATGTTTAATGGCAAACATCTGGGGCCAAAAAGCAATATGAAGATAATATTTCAAAAAGACCATTGATCAACTCTACAAGTACCAAATTCCTTTTGCAGTACAGAAATTGCTTTTCTGTTTTTTATGTTTTTAAACAGACATATACAGTTTGTGAAATTGCTTTCCTTATTTATTCTAGGATCAAATGACCAAGAGTACCACTGGATTAATTTCTCCTTTACCTTTTTACAATTGATTTTTAGGCCAATCTATGCCTTATATTCCAGTAGAATTTAAACTTTTATAACGAGCCACATATTTTCTTCCTTTCTTATCACAGAGAATTTTGTAAACTGACCCATAATTGTAGGACAATACAATATAAACTACACTTTTCACCATCAACAAAACAGTAAATTAACTATACCAGTATGCATTGGGAGCCTAATATGTGCCAGCATTGTGCAAGACTGTGAGGCATCTTGACGAATGAAGTCTGAAGTCTAGAAGACTAAACGCCTTGAGAAGAGAATCTACAAAGAATATGTTAAAATCAACTATAGCATTTCCTGGACTTTCCAATATACAAATGATTCATTGACTTACTTGAATTGAAGATACCCTCCATTCTGACCAAGTCTCAGCTCTTGGCTGACTACACAGCAAGAGGAATGAGAAAACAAAAATAACATATACAATAAAGTATACACTTAGAAATACCCTACACCATGCCTTTTCAGATAGATATTCCCCCTTTTCTTCCATTGTAAGCACATGGCAGTGTTACCATAATGTAGAATGGTCAGTACTCAATTTTACAAAATTAATGTATTTTCATAAAATTATACCAAAAGAGTCTAGTCCTAAAAGTATAGTCTTCTCTCAAATGTTAGTATTTAGTATTAAATCTGTGGCTCATTCAGGCTCTTCTCTTTCAACTTCTTATTTATATATGTCATTATTTACTTTTAACAGTTGTATGGCTATGTTCTCTGGTTGATAGGTTAAAGGAGCAGTAACGTTTTAAGTTGCTGAACATCTCGCTAGTCAATATTAAAAACAATGTGGTGTTCACATGCCAAAGAGAATATGTTTCACTTAGATTACTTCATAAGAGAATGTTTTTCCTGTCTGTTAAATGATAATGAGCATGATACATTGTAAGGGATAACCAATTATACCCCATGTTGAATCTTATTTGGTTCTAAATGTTCTTCATATTTTTTGCACATACATATTTTATTTGACCCTCTTAAGGCCCTGAAACCGTAATGGAATATAAGAACTTATTCACAAAATGCAAAAGTCTTTAAAAGATATTTCCTTAACTCTGCAACTAACTGGCTGAAATGGTAACTTGACTTCTTGGTTATTAACATTGTAAATGATAACACAAGATCACACATTTGAAATTTGGAAATGCTTTAGGGAAAATATACACCTAATGAACACAGTCTAAGTGCAGAAAAAAAGTGACTTACCTTTTTTAAATAACAATCTCTGAACAGCTTTGAGCTATTGACTCATTAGCTGACAACCTCAAATTAATGATTAATTCACTGACCCTGAGGGGAAATGACTCAAATAAGCTGGGTAATAAACACTGTTAATGTCTACTAAAACACATTTTAAAATCTACTAAGAACATTTCCTCATTGCCAGGGATTATGAGCTTGGTTTTATAAAGTATAAATGTACTGCCTTTTCGTGTGCATAGGTTTTCAATAAGCAAGAAAAACAGCATCCTCTGCTCTGTCTATCCCCCAAATCCTTCACTTCTTTCTTCCCTCCTCATCTTCCTGCCTGCCGTGTGGTTTATTGACTATGGATGTAAATGACTCATTTCAGTTCCATAGGTCTTGAAGGGCATAACGGCATAATTTCATAGCAGTTAGTTAATATATCAAAACACAGGAAATTGATATATAAATACTGAAAATTCTGATTTTAAACTCGGTGCTTTCTCTAATGTCAGTCCTGCCCCCCCACCCCCCACATACTTCTAAAATGTAACGAAAATTTCAGACTGTATTTTCAACCTGAAATTTTAGATACTTTTCTTTTTACCAGTTCTAATAAACCCAAAATCTGTTCATCAGATTGGGAACACATATATTTTTTTAAACTCATTTTTAAAAAATCCATTGTTGTTTTTAATTGACATAGATACTGAGAATCAGGAGTCCTGGATTCAAGTCCTGATTCTGCCACTAACTTGTCTGTTTTATTGGTTGTCAACTCTAACCATCCTTATTGCTTCTAAATTCCAAGTTTTTATGGTTCTGTTAGCAGATATCAATCTTTTGTACTGCAAATACTGTGGCTTTGTCGAAATTGTACATACTTGCACTACAAAACCTCTAAATTTACAAAACTTTTAAATTTAATTTGTAGAATGCACATGTTCCTAGGGACATAATCTATATTGTTTGATGATGAAAAAGAACTAGAGAATTATAAGAAATCTTAATATGTTAAATGGTGTATTAATAGTGCAGGAAGCAAAAATAGGTAATTTTCTCAATCACGTCTATAATAAAACAACTACTGAACCAACCAGTAGTAAAGGAAAGCAGTAAGAATATACAAAGTTTAAGGTTATAGAGGAAACCAACTTGATGCTGTGAAAATGACAAGATCCTATGTGTAGAAATTTCCTTTATCATCTTTATTACTTATTTTCTCTCTTCTTACACTGTCAGCAAGAGAAATATAAATGCTAATAAGTTTACCAAAGATGTGTGTAAAGAATAGGAACTGACCTGCAGACATATAAGGGTTGAGTGACTAAATTCTGTACTTAATGAACTATGTCCTTGGGCAAGCCTAATTTTTAAATAACTATCTCAAGATGGCATCAATGAATAAAAGGCACTTCAATGAAGTTGGCTGTTTTCCCTTGTGCCACTATACTGAAAGAGACAGCATATAGAGAGAAACCAACTGGATTACTTCGGTATGAATTCTGATCACAGAGGACTTAAATCATTAAACGCAGGTCTGTTCCAATACCAAGGTATTATTGAATAAGACCTAAAATAGGATTGCATATAAGGTGACAGAAGAGTAACAGGGCAATTCATTGATAGTAAGAAACAGGATAATTCATGTATGGCTACTCTTATGGTTCCTACATAGAAAACAAATGATTAAGATCTTTGAACAATCTGAATACCATAGCAGTTGAATGTATATCATTGGGCAGGCCAAGACTTTAACAATTAGAACACTATAGGTGAAATTTTTTAAAGTTTCTATTCTACTCATTTATGATATGTTTCTGTAAGGATTAAAAATGGTTTAATTTGAACTGCTGAAACAAAAAACAAAATTTTATCTTTAGTTACTTCCCTCACCTTTACTTCCCTATTTGCTACTTGTTAAATACTAGTAAAATAGCCATTTTAATTCCAAGTTGTGCTAAAAAAATTGTTTCTTTACTGATTTACCATTGTTTCTTCTAAAATTATATACACAGAAACACTGATTTTAGCCTGAAACCTTTTACAATTGGTGTCTACTCTTAAGCCAATGGTGAGGTTTAAAAAACAATTTTTTTTTTTGTTTATTTTTATTGTTTTGACAGAGACAAAAAGAGACAGAGAGAGAAGGGGGAGGGCCCAGAGTAGTCTCCATGGTTGTACATCATCAATTTTCCATATGGTTTCATTCGTGCGGGCAGGGATGCGCGGGGCAGGAACTGGGCAGGGGGTCTCTCACATGGGAGGCATGCCCCCTCAAGCCAGGGGCCAAACCTGGGGCCTCACCATGGGAAGCTTGCCCTGGCGAGAACAGAACTGGGGGGCCTCCCACTTGGGAAACACACCCCAGTTCAGCATATGGGCCTGCATGGGCTGGGGCCAGGATGCGATCCTTGGACCCTGGGGCGGCAAGTTGAGTTCTTAACCAGCTGAGCCATCCTGTCATTGCCTTAAATTTTTCATTGTCAATCAAAATCAGCGTTTCCTGCTTCAAAGCAGCTCTACCTCTTTTGTGTAAATTACTGTACTTGCATTATCAGTGCTAAAGTAAATCTAAAGTGGATCATGCATCCTGCTTTGGGCCACCTGCCATCGCCCAGTATGGATGCCTTTCACCCTGCTTATAGGTCTGTTGGCCACTGGCTCACTGCTCTGAAAAAGCTCCTTTGGTTGGAAGGAAGCTATAGTTCCCTATGGTTGCTGTAAGAAATTATACAAATTTAGTGGATTAAAATCACATATTTGGGGAAGCCAGGATGGCTCAGTGGGTTAAGCGTTCACTTTGCAGCCTCGGGGACCGAGGATCGAATCCCGGCCCCGGCCCGTGCGGACCCATATGCTGAACTGGGGAGTGCTCCCAGTTCAGTTCTTACCAGGGTGAAGACCCTGGCCCAGTTCCTGTCCTGTGCAGCCCCTCACCTACCTGTGGAATGAAACTACGTGGAAAAACCAATGATGTGCAACTATGCAGACTGTTATGGGCCCTCCCCCTTCTCTCTGTCTCTGTATCTCTCTCGCTCTGTCAAAAACACTAAAAATAAATAAATAAATTTTAAAAATCACATATTATCTTACAGAAGTCCAAAATCAGTTTCACTGGGCTAAAGTTCAGGTGTCAGTCAGCAGGGCAGGTTCCTATAGAGGCTCTGAGGGGAGTCTACTTGCACGTTCCAAAGTCTGGAGTTTTCTTCCTGACATTTCTTGGCTCCTGGGTTCTCCCTACATCTTCAGAGCCAGGATCTTAGCATCATCCTTTCTTTCTCTGCTTTGATCACATCATGTTCTCTGTAGTCAAAATTTTCCTTTGCCTCCTTATAAGGACCCTTGCCATTACATAATTTAGGATAATCTCTTCCCATCTCAAAATCCTTAACTATACTTAAGAGTTCCAAGTTCATTTTGCCATACAAAGTAATATTCATAGGTTCTGGGGATAGTGACGTGGACATTTAAGGGGCCTTTAATCATTCTACCATAGGGGATATACTTGGGGGTGAGGTAGGGACAGGGTGAAGGTTAGAAAGCTCTTAGGTGACATTTTTAGACAGTAATAGTGCACATCTATATCGAATGCTTACCATGTGCCCACCTGGGCACCATTCTGGACCGTCTATGAGCATCAAGTTATTTAACTAACTGCAGCTGAGTGGGACTGGCACTTGGTTGTGACACACCAGTGGTCTGCCTCAACAGTTCCCAGCTCCTCTGATTGGTCAGTGCTTCTGTCCAAGGCCATGAGACCAGAAAGTAGAAGAGCCAGGTGCAAATCTTGGTCCTTTGGCTCCAACATTCATGAGTTTAACCACTCGGATTTACCATAGTTCCTGCCCCTCATTTGAGAAGCAAATTGCTGCAAAGAAATCTTCATCCCAGAGTACCAAGAACCCTTCACCTTTAGTTAGGACTGCATAGTTTATTTTCTTACTTATCTAATTTCACAGTTGAGCAATCTAAAGGATTTATAATTAAGAAATTAATTGAAATTGAACTAATTTAAATTGAGATCAAGTGATTTGCTCAAGGCTACACAGCAGGGTTGGTAAAGCCATGGAGGGCATATTGTGGTCTTCTCACCTACTCTAGGTTAAGAACTCTCACCCAGCTCTCCCACTTCTGTCTCACCACATGTGATGGGCTGAACTGTGTCCCCTCTCCCACTACCACCAAATCGTATTTTGAAATCTTAACTCTTCGTACCTCAGACTGTGACTATATGTGGGTGATTAAGTTAAAAAGAGGCTTCTACAATGGAGCCCTCCTTTTAAGAAGAGAAAAAGACACCAGAGATGGGCATGCACAGGGAAAGGCAAGAGTGAGAAGATGGCCTTCTGCATGCCAAGGAGACAGGCCTCAGGAGAAACCAAACACTGTGATCTTGAACTTCTAATCTCCAGATCTATGAGAAAATTGTTATTAAGCCACCCAATATGTGGTATTTTGTTATGGCAGGCTAGCAAACTAATATACCCCATAGGCCACAGGCCTTAGAAACTCTTTGTACTAGAGGCAGCTAGCCCACTGTCCAGATTCCTGAGGTTTCCCAGATGGAGAAATGGAGTTTCTATACAATTTTAAATATTTATAAAAACCTAAGGGAAATATACAAAACACAGTCTAACTAAAATTCCAAATTTCACTGCTTTGAGGTGGAATTACAAGTATATAAAGTCAATACAGTAGCATCAGTTATTGCATAGTTGTCTGAAACTTTATGTCTTTGATTAATTTAAAATGAGAAAAGTACTTATTTAATTAAATAGACTTGTTTGGCAAATAAAAAACTCGGGTTTTTTGATGGAGAGAGCTTGAATAGGAATCACCACTTTAAGTCACAATTCTTTTATTTGGCTCTTCCAAGACCCATGCTGTTTAATCCTCTTCAAATTGCTAGAGCCCTTTCAGGGATGAACTGAGCAAATTATATGGCTTTAGTCATTTGTCACATCAGGGGTATTGAGAGCCATTGTTTTTAAATTGGTATCACTGACCTTTGCTAGATGCTAAATATCTGGCTGTGTTCACTGAGAGATGATGAAATTTTAAGTGAAGATTCCAAGTGTACTAGGATTCTCCAGGGAAACTGAACCAATAGGATATACAGAGAGATACATAGAGGGAGATTATTTTAAGGGATTGACTCACTTAACTGTGGAGTCCAAGAAGTTGCAAGATCTGCCATCTGCAAACTAGAGAGGCCCAGGGAAGCAGGTGGTGTAGTTCCAGTCCAAACCTTAGTCCTTAGAACCAGGGGAGCCAATGGTGTAAAACCCAGTCCAAGGATGAAGGATGAAGGACACAGGACCAGAGCTCCAGTGTCTGAGGGCAGGTGAATATGGATGTCCCAGCTCAAGCACAGCAAGCAAATTTGCCCTTTCTCTGCCTTTTTGTTCTATTCAGACCTTGAACAGATTAGATAATACTCACTGGAATTGGTGTGGGTGATATTCTTTACTTAGTCATGGATTCAAATCCTAATCTCTTTTGAAAACACCCTCACAAACACACCTAGATATGTGGGCATCCCTTAGCCCAGTCAAGTTGACACATAATATTAACCATCACACCAGGAAAAGGAAATATGAAAATAACCTAATTAAACAGGTGAATGGACCAAGCTAACAGAAGCAAAATAAAAAAGCCACGATACCCAATACATGTACTAGAACTAGAATATCAAGCACCTTCAGTGGAATATAATTGAAAATTTGAAAAACAAATTTTGAATAGAAATTTGCATTTTATTTAAAAAATAATAGCAAACTTATGAAGAACACAAATTTCTATTAATAAAAGAAGTTTATTAAATGCTTCCTAGTAAAATGTTGAGTCCACTCTATTACAATACATAGGCTTTATGTTGTAACAAGTACCACTGTGTCTCAATTCATGGAAGCTCATGATGCCAACATAAGGTGGAATTGTAGGGACAGACCTACAAATAGAAATACACCTTCCTTCTCCTCTTCCACACAGCTGCAATACTGATGTTGAGCAATACTCAGATATTGGGAAAAACCTGTAAAGTTTCCTGAGCATCCCATTAAACAAATTTTTAAATTGTTACCTTGATGGAAAACATGAAAATTTTCTCATGGAAACATCCATTTTAATATATATTATCTTCAATAACTGAGAACTACAATCCTAAAAATGTATTATACCATTAGAAAGTCTTTGGAGTCATCATTAGGCTTCTAGAACAAGGTAAATTTCAAGACAATTTATCAAGGACTAAATTTTCTTGAGCCACCCCAAGCTAGTGATATGCAAAGATAAAAGGAAACGTCAAGGTTTGCTGATTATTTTTCAAATAAGAGGATCTAAAAACTACTGGGGAAAAATAAGGATGTGAGAATGAGTGGATATTTGATGATAATAGAGATGGATAGCAAAAGGTACTGAGACTAGTTAGTAGTATGAAGTAGCATATTATGCATTTTTATTCATTAGGATATAATGTATTCTCACTCAGTCAACATTTTCTTCATCTACTTAATTATTTCATGGTAGCATTTCTAAGAATTTAATAGGTCCATTCACTCTTCAAGTCAGTCACAAAGAAATTTTAATTCTGACTATCTAAAGTTATAACTGATAGCATTTTGATTATTTACCCCTAAGAATATTTCCCATTCTTAGCCATGGTTCTTAATTAAATACATGGTTTCTTGGTGAAATGTCACTAAAATAGAATTGATGTTGAAAAAAATACTACCTACCTACCAACCAGTTTAACCAATTCACAACAATTAGTACACATAGAACTAAACCAATTCATATTATTTAGCTTGCACAGAAGCTAGCTAGATCTTTTAAATAAACTACCCAATCCTATATAGAAGCAGGTATTCAGAAAATCACACCTAAGATTCGTACACAGACTCATTTATAAATGTATATTAGAGTCTTGGGCCTGAATTTGGTACTTCTAGTCCTCACTTTCATATCCTACCTTTTCCAAACTGGACACGTCATTCTATGAATATGACCACCAGTGAGAACTTAAAAGTAAAGAAAAAGAGCTTTTAATTCATATGGAAGCATTTTGTATTTATATTAATAAAAGATATACTTTCAAAGGAATGGAAAAAATAAAATCATATATGATAGAGTACTGCAATCTTAGTAACCCAAACATAAAAGTGTCTCCATTACAAAATTAAGCAGCCATGTCTAAAACACTACAAACTATTTGATTAAAAAGCCTAGTAACCAATGTTTTAACAATGAAATAGTGGTAAAAATAGTTTTAAAATATATAGCCTTGTAAAATGATATATTTTTTAAACATTAAAACCTTGTTTCAGAAGTTCCCCGCTTTAGATTGTTACTCAAAAACTCATCATGTTCAAAACTCAAATTATTGTGAGATCTTGAAATCATAAGAAGCTTCTCCTTATTGGTAAAGTCTTTTTTGATTGCAGCTTGAGGCACAAGCAACCTCTCCATTGGGTCCTCTTTGTTCTCTAGTTTCATATACCCTTTGCTGTTGCTTCGATCCAACCGAGGCCAACTCGGATGCTTCCGCTGTTCTGCCTGAACAGTTAAGGTGGAGGGACGTCGTTCTAAGTCTAGGGATTTTGAATGCGATGAGAACAAATGCAAGGATGTGTTGGACCCAAACTGTCTTCTAGCAGCCCCAGGAGACAAAAACTGTCCAGCCCCAGGTCCAAGGGCCACAGAGGACTTGCACTGACTCGCCAATGACTCCCCAATGGAATTGTTCCATGGGAGCACTGTATTGACTGGCTGGAAGCACTCACCAGTATTGGGCAAAGGAACCACAAGGGAATCCATGGACAAATTCCTTGACCTACTTCTAAGGTTCTCAGAATCCTCGGTGATGTTATCTATACTGGGCTCATCAATAACACAATTATTAAGTTTGATCACTGGCAGTGTAAAAGCACTGATGGATGATGACACGATTGACTTGGTTTCACATTTCTTAGGGCCGCTGGTCTTATCGTCAGTTGTCGTGGAAGGAGGTGGATAGAGGCCAAAGACAGAGACAGAGCTGTCAGAGAGCAAAGGCGGCATAAGATGTCCAAAACACTTACTTTCATTTAGCACAGACTCATCCTCCTCAACAGAGCTGTCCACCCGAAAACTGCTCCTAAAACCCGAGAAAGAGGCAATGGTGTTCGCTGCCAGTCTGGAGGCACAGGAGCCCCCATTCTGTTTTACTTCGGTTTCTCCCATCAAACCAGTGTAGATGCCATTCATATGCTTTTGCTCCTTGATTCGTAGCGTGTGGATGTCTATGACGGTGGAATAGATGTCCCTCATGTGTATGATTTTGGTTTCTTTGTCACGGTTCTCATGAAGAATGGCATTAGCACAAATGAATATGAAAATACCAATTCCCATGGTGAAAGGGCCAAGCATTTTCATTTTATCAGAATGTAAATGCTGTTCAAAGAAGCGAACCACCACACCACCTTGGTTCCGAATGACCTGAGTTTCATTTAACAATGTTGTCTCAGCATCAATAAAATGTTCTTTTTGGGGCCAGTATCCAAGGACTGCCATTGCAATTCCTACCATAGAGATAAGCACTCCTAAAATGAGGAAAAATCCAGATGGTGAATAAAGCCGAATTTTGCCTCGAACAACCACAACATCAGCCCGAGGCCGACGCCTGACAGGTTTCGTCTCTTGAGCATCAGGAGATGGACTGAGGTTGACATGATGCTGTGATCTGGCAGAGTCTTGCCTTTTCAAGGCGGCCAGGCCAGTTATCACTCCACCAGTTGCTATCATAGCTTGGTCTTTTATTCTGAAAAGGAAAGGGAAAGATGACAATCTAAATAGGTTCTGGGATATGCTCATCAATTCAATAACTATTTAGATATTTTTGCTGTTTTATGTAATAGGGCGGAAAAATATATTTCTAAGTAACATAGTTTGGGTAGAAGTTTTATTTATTGACTAATGTAAAATTCTGGTGAGTTCATTTTTTGGCTGAATTAGTGTTTCTATTGTTAACGAAATGTTAGCTCAAAGTATATTTTACTTAAATAAGTTTATCACTTATTTTATAAAATAGTCCCATGATTATAAGGTGGGTGTGGGTACCAGCAGACACCTGCACTCTCCCTCTCTCACGTGCTCACACACACACAATCCTCGTTATCTGTATTATTTTAAAGAAATGGAAAAATCCAGAATACTTAATAGGTCCAAAATAAATAAACCCTAAACTTACAAAGAGAATACATTCCAGCAGCTCACAGTTCTAAGACAACTCTTATGAAAGTTACCAGTGAACTCTTAACTGTAACATTTAATTTCTCCCTCTTAATTCTCATCTTCTCTATTTCCACGGATATTACTGACCCCTTTTTTCTTGAAACTTTTGTCCAGTCTTTTATGATCCTAAGTTTTCCTGGCTTTTCCCTGATCTCGCTATTTTAATTTTGGCTCATCTTCCCGAACCTAAAAGTAGACTACCTTCCTACCCTCACAGCCCCCCCCCCCCC
>PVKE010023840.1:0-24307 GCA_004027555.1 Craseonycteris thonglongyai | reverse complement strand
AAAAAAAAAAAAAAAAAAAAATTTTAGTAGCATACAAAGAGAAGAAATAGTTGAAAAGATATGTAAAAGGGTGTGTGTGTGGGGGGTTAAGAAGTTTGGCTAAATGCTGTCTAGAACAGAAGAATCAAAAAGCAAAACTTACTTATTTTGGCAATTACTCTATCAAAAAGTCTGGCATAAAACTGCACAGTCCAATAATTCCACTAAAAACTAATTTGAAAGTAAAAAGGCAAGGAGACCCAATAAAACATTTTTTTTTAAAAACACATAGATAGACAATTTATTTATTTATTTTAGAGAGAGAGATACAGAGACAGAGATTGAACTGAACTGGGGGAACTCCCCAGTTCAGCATATGGATCTGCATGGGCTAGGGCTGGGATTTGATCCTTGGTCCTCAGGGTCCCCGGTGCTGCAAAGTGAGCGCTTAACCCACTGAGCCATCCCAGCTTCCCCACCAACAAAACATTTAATTGTTACAAATATAAGTACGGTATGCTATTAGCAAGATGCTATCTCATCATGCTACAAAGAAACTTACTTTTAAAATGTGTATTTACCCCTAAATTATCTGATGAGTATTAGGAGATAAATGATTTATAAATGATGCATGAATTTGTATAAAAAGGTTTCATTTTTCAGAAGACATTGGAAATATCTGATTTCTCTAAGTTGCACTCATTATTTTACCCACTGAAGGATAAAAATACAGGCTTAGGAGTTGCAGATCTGATCTTTTATTTGAAAAAAAAAGTGACATGACATATGGAAAACATACAAACACTAAAAAAGGTTGTGTTCCCCCTTAGCCTGCTTCCCACAGGCAACCACAGACACTAGCTTTTGATGCTCCTTAAAGGTATTTTCCATACAGATAAAAATAGAAGATATACTTAACAAACCAGGCTGACATTCTGTTTCCTTGCGGGTAACAGGAGAGGGGACCTGGCTGATTGGGTTGTTAAATGACATAATGACATAAACAACATGTGACAAACTTTGGAAGGATCTACAAATATTAGCTGATCATGGGGTCCTTCACCCAGAGTTCATGGACCTCTGCAAAATCTCAGGCGTGGCTTCAGAGTGTCTAGGAAAGTCCTGAAATTGTAGGTAAAATATATGGGGCATGTGCATCAATGCATTCCTTGGTTTATGTCATTCTGTTTTTCCTGGGCAGGCAGAGCCATTGTGTCCATGAGTTTTCAATGGGAGGATGATACCAAAGTGGTTTAGAACCAAAGTGGTTTAGAACCAGAGCTCTAGAGTTCGAGTTCCATTTTCTTGGGGTTGTGCCCTTTTCATGAAGGCGCATCAAGTGAATGAGTGGATGAAGATTGTTCAGCAGGTAAGAGTTGTCCTTGGGACCTACTAGTGCTCCCTTTCTGGGTTTCTTTGCTGTTCTGGCCTTCACCCAGAACAGTGTCTGCATGATTCTCACTGAGTTGCCCCATTCCTCTAAATAATCCTACCTCCTTGTACCACTGTGCTAAGCTTCCAAAATTACCCCTCTGCCTCCTTCCAGCGTCAAAACACTGAACCCAGCTGTCACAGAGGAAAGTTAATGTTCTCATTAAAAAATAAAGACACATCTAATGATAAATTTCATCAAAATATGAATAATGGCTAATTGCATAAAGATATACCCTGAGGCTATGTATTTTACATTTATGTATTTAATTAACAATGTGTTTTGTTTCCCCAAGGTATTTTCATTTTAAGCAAGGAAGTCAGAAGATGCAACATAGGATTTTGATTTCTACTACAGAGTTTCTAAGCTAGTTTCCTTGACTTGAAATGTAATGAGTTATGGGTTCCCACATATGCTGCACTCCCATGGATGAATCCAGGCTCATGCCCAATTACCTTCAGCCTAGATATAATTTCACCTCTTTGGTACTCAAAAAAGTGTATCAGAATACAAGTCAACCAGGGTAAAATTATATAGATAACCTTGAGTTCCCCATAACATTAAAAAAGGACATTTTTGACAACTTCACCACTCCAATTTCAGTGTCATGATCATAATTTAAACTATTTGCAATGTGCTTCGTAGCTGATAATCACAACACTGGTATGGTCCAGCAGGGAGGCTGTGACTAGGCAAATAGTAAAGGCTTGATTGTATTTCTTTGAATGGGAGCTGGAGCTACTTTAAGATAGCAGGTTTTGTGAGTAATCTTCAAATTATAGTGTATTCATTCATTTTCTTATTCTCCATCCATCCATCCATCCATCCATCTGTTTGTTCAGTTTAGATGTTGGGAAAAGGTGGAAGGGCACACCCTACACAGGGCATGGAGCCATGAGGTAATAGGATGAGGCCAAGGCAAGGTGAGTGCTCTGTGGTTTTAGCCTTTAGAACCCAAGATGACAAGTGGTGGGAGATAAAGCTGGAAGGGTATGTTGGGACCAAGTTGTGAAAATATTATCTGCTGTTAAGGAGTATGGAACCTTGTAGTCATCACCACATAAATCTGGTTGTGCTTAAAGGGAATCCACAGAAAGCACAAAATCAGACTCTTGAATTTATGTTTTGTCTAATCATGGCCAGAGTCCTGGAGAGGGAGGGCCAGTGGGCTAGGACCCTGCAAGGACTGCTGGTTCCCATGATCCACCTCAGAAATGCAGGGATCTGAGGGCTGAGGTGTGACCCTCGGATGTCAGCAGAAGCGGCAAGGGTCTAAGAGCCCTCAGTGTGTTCCGCTAATCCCAAGGAGATCAGAGTTGAACAAGCCCCTCTTGTTGAGAATTCTCAAGGTCTGCAAACTCAAGAAATCTCACCTCAGTTCTACAAATTGCTCAGATTATGGGCTAGAGGCGTTAACCCCTGAAGGGCCTAGCCCTGGCCTCAGGTCTCTCTGTGCTTTGTGGTGTTAAACTTGGGAAGTGGTGTGCCATCAGAAATAATTGTGAATTGGGCGCAGACATCTAGGATGTCTTATCTTGGCTCTGCCAAATAGTTTTGTGGCCTCAAATGAGTCCTCACATCTGTCTGGGTCTCAGTTTCCTCTGTTTGAAAAAATTGGTTGGGTCAGATAATTTCTGCTTTTCTGTGGTTGTTAACTTCCAGAATCCTGGGGTTTTCTTTTATGATTTATTATACATATTTTGTATGACTCTTAGTGTTTTATGATTTTATTTTTGCTTTTTAGATCTCACCATATCTCTGTTTTAAGTAAGCCTCTTTTCTAAAATTTTATAAAAATATAAAATATTTATTAAAAGGTATAACCTTTTTAGTTTACCCCTTTTGTTACTCAGTTTTACTTTTAATCGTTAAAAACAAAAGGTCATCTCTTAAGACCACTAAAAAAATTTTTCAATTCTTTTGTTAACTTTTACTGGGTTTTGGTTTTCCAGAATTAGACAATATGAGCAAAATATCCACAAAACCACATTCTCTGATCTCAAGGAACATCAAATTAACAGAGACACATTCTTTAGCCTTGTTAATTCCTTACCAAATAATGAAGAATTTACCACCATAGTGTCAAATAGAGTCGACTGTTTAAACATGGAAGAACAAAGTTATCAGAAAAGAAAGGTAGCTGTCATTTAAGAGGATGCCTTTAGAAACCATTTAGTAATGATCAAATGAATTTACTTGGAAATCCAGGGGAAGTTTTGGCAAACTCTTTCTAACAGGTTAGAACTATCCAATTGAAAACCACTCAAATATAAATTCCAAGAAATTAGATTCCCTCTCTCTGACTAACAAAGCAAACAGAATACAGGAGTATATTTTGATTCAATAAAGCAGTCATGTAGGAAAGATTAAGCCTATAGGAAGCACTCTTCCTTCTACATGGACATAACTATATTAAACCTTACTCCTTGGAGAAAGAAAAGAACATGGACTTTGGAGACTTCTAACAGATTCCCAGTTATAACAAGGAGATGTCTCAGGGCAAAGAAAATAGATAGACTTTTGTTTGGGGCTTCAGCTCTCAAAGCTGGCCCAGCTTTGCTCCTGCTTAATGGTTATTGTACTCTCAGTTATTTTATTTTAAATTATAAATTATTGAAGTAACAGTGGATCCATTTTTATGACTGAAAATAGCAGAAACATCGCCTTCCTCATTTAGGAAGAATCTGAGGCCAGAGGGGTTAAGTACTAGCTCAATGTCCTGCATCTAACAAGTAGAGGAATTGGGAACAAATTCAAATGAATGAGGAAGGGAATTGTGATTGCTTGTGTTTAAAAATATAGTACTTGTTCTTCCTTTATGCAGTTCATATTTTAGAAAAAAATCAGGCATAATAAGAGTATACAGTTATGATTTAGTTATCTGGGAATAACTTGGCTTAATGAAGAGGAATAGGGACATAAAGGCTATTTGAGCCTCATTTAAAGAGATGCTGATAAATTCTCTGAGGCTGTCCTCATCATGGAGCTGTTAGCGATAAGGATTTATTCAGATGGCACTAGGGACAGGCTTTTAAGTAAACGAGACTTTTAAATGAATTCTTCCCATGGAAGCCTCTAAAATTTTAAGCATTCTCAAAATAATTTTATAATTATCACATCTGAAAATCATCCCATTCACAGGGTTTATCTCTAGATTTGAAAAATAAATATTTATTTAAAAAAATAAAGAATACCACATTAACAGAGATGAAAATAAAATGAAAAATTTGCTAGTAACTAACAGTACCAACAAATTAAAGTTTTATTTTTTTATATTCATTCCCTCTCGCATTTAAGTCCATGATTCACTTTGTGTTTATTTTTGTACAAGGCTTGAAACTTAGGGTAGAAGTCTGTCTGTCTGTCTGTCTATATCTATCTATCTATCTATCTATCTATCTATCTATCTATCTATCTATCTATCTATCATCTATTTATCATCTATCTATTTCTATCATCCATCCACCATTCATCATCCATCATCTCTCTCTCTTATCTATTCATTCAATTTATTCCTTCACTTATTCCCTGTGGATAGTCAATTGCTTCTGCACCATTTGTTAAAAAGGTTATCTAACCTCAATTGAATTGCTTGTGTACCTTTTTAAAAACTCAGTTGGGCATAGATGTGTGGCTTTAATTCTTGAATTTCTTCTGTTCCAAATGCATCTTTGGTGTCCATTCTTTCACCAATACCACACACTCTTGTATACAGTAGTTATACAGTAGGTCTTGGAATTGGATAGACTAATTCTCCATTTTATTCTGCTTTTTAAGAATTATTGTAGGGGAAGCCAGAATGGCTCAGTGGATTAAGCATTCACTTTGCAGCCCCAGGGACCAAGAATCAAAAACCGGCCCTGGTCTGTGTGGACCCATATGCTGAACTGTGGTGTGCTTCCCATGCGGGAGGCCTCCAGTTCAGTTCTCATCCCCCCAGTTAGACCCCTGGCTCGAGGGAGCGTTCCTCCCATGAGGGAAGCCTTCAGTCCAGTTCTTGCCCTTTATGGCCCCTGCCCACATGTGTGGAACAAAACCATGTTAAAAACTGATGATGTACAACTATGAAGACCACACTGGGCCCTCCTCCTTCTCTCTGTCTCTGTCTCTATCAAAAACAATAAAATAAATCTTAAAAAGAAGAGAATTATTGTAGCTATTTTAGTTCTTTTGCCTTTCAATATAAAATTTAAAAAGCCATCAATATCTACAAAAATATCTTGCTTGTACTTTGATAATTTTGCTGGGCATAGGATTCTGGGTTGACAACTGTTTCCTTTAAGAACTTGGACAATATTGTGCCACTTCTGTCTGAACTCCATGTTTTCTGATGAGAAATGCACTATCATTTGAATTGTTTTTCTCCTGTATGTAAGCTGGTGTTTTTTTTTCTTGTCGCATTCAAGATTCTTTTGTCTTTAGTTTTCAGAAATGTGATTATGTTGTGTCTTGGTGTGGATTTCTTTGGTTTGATCTGGTTTGGGGGTTTGCTCAGCGAATTGAATCTGTAGGTTTCTGTCTTTTTCCAGTATCAGAAAGTTTTCTGTCATTATTTCTTTAAGTACTTTTTCAGCACTGCTCTCTTTCTTATACTGTAATGACATGAATGTTAGATCTTTTGTTATCACCCCACTGGTGTCTGAGGCTCTGTTTATTTATTTATTTATTTTTTCAGTCTATCTATCATGTTTGTTTTTCAAATTGTGTGATTTCTATTGTTCTATCTTTTAGGTCACTGATTTTTACCCCCCTCTACCCCCTTCATTCTGCTGTTAAGCATATGTACTGAGCTTTGTATTGCAGCGATTGTATTTTTCAGTAGTACAGTCCGCATTTAGTTTTTCTTTATATCTTCTATTTCTTCGCTAACACTTTCTATTACTTTGCTTAGGCTGTTTATTTTTTCATTTGTTCCAAGCAGGTTTGAAAATTGCCTCCTGAAACAATTTTTTTTCACAGCTGCTGAATTCTAACATCTCTGTTAACCTGATGTTGGCATCTATTGATTGTCTTCTTCCATTCAGTTTGAGATCATCCTAGTTCTTGCTTTTATAACTGATATTCAATTGAAAGCTGGACACTTTTGCATTATTTTAAAAGACCTAGGGTGTTTTTTGAACCCTTTGTTTGAACTGGCTTTCTCTGACATCACTCCAGTGTTTTTAGTTGTATTTAGCAGGAGGAATAGGAAAAAGTATATCGAGTCCATCCTTCTGTAAATTCAGGTCATCACTGGGTGAGATTTTAAGGTCATTGTGATCCAACTGCTTCCTTGGAATCTCATAGGATGCAGAGACAAATTTTAAGTTGCAGATTAAAAAAAAAATCTGAAAAGCATTTATCTTTTTATGTTTTTAAGTGACACAATCTCATGACTTCCTCCTATTCTCCTGCCACTAATCATTTCTAATTCTTGTAGTCAAACCCAGTCTGAATGGGGAGGAGAAGCTTTAGTTTTTTGTATCAATTTAACCACCTCCACAGCATCCTCTGTGGTGGTCTTCCAGGAGCTGGTTACCTGTGGAACCAGGAAGAATGGCAATACCGTGGGCTACATCACAGTTTAGTTCTCTCTCTATTTTTTAACTGGCATAAATATTTGTGAAGTAGGTAACAGAAATGAAAGCTTTCACTAATCCAATAATCTGACCTAACTATCTGTGGCCCCCTGTTCTGTATCTTTTTCAAAAAAAATCTGTGAGTTAAAGGTAGTTTTTTTAAGATTTATTTTTATTGTTTTTGACAGAGAGAAAGGGAGAGATACAGAGACAGAGAGAAGGGGGAGGGCCCAGAACAGTCTCCATAGTTGCACATCATTGGTTTTTCCACATAGTTTTGTTCCACAGGTGGGCGTGGGGCTGCACAGGGCAGGAACTGGGCCGGGGTCTCACCCCAGTGAGAACTGAACTGGGGGCACTCCCCAGTACAGCATATGGGTCTACACGACTGGGGGCGGGATTCGATCCTCAGTCCCCAGGGCTGAACGTGAACACTTAACCCAATGAACCATCCCGGCTTCCCTTAAAGGTAGTTTTTGAACACAAACAATCTAGGTGATTCTAGGATGGCTCAGCAGGTTAAGTGGCGCTCACTTTGCAGTCTGGGGGTCTGAGGATCGAGTTCCAGCACCAGCCCGTGTGGACCAATATGCTGAGCTGGGGTGTGCTCCCAGTTCAGTTATCTCTGGGGTGAGCTTCCCATGTAGAGGTCCCCAGTTTAGCCCCCAGCTCCCAGGGGCATGCCTCCTATGTGGGAGGCTCCCAGCTCTGTTCCTGCCTGGTGCAGCCCCCCACCCGCCTGTGTGGGATGAAACCATGTCAAAGACTAATGATGTACAACTATGGAGACTGCTCTGGGTCCTCCCCCTTCTCTCTGCCTCTCTCTGTCTCTGTCTCTCTGTCAAAAACAATAAAGTAAATCTTGAAAAAACAGAATCTGATTGCTCTCTTCCTCCACCACAAAGATAGTACAAGACAGTGTCCCTGCTGGGTCCATATAAAAGCCTCCATCACTTTCACAGGTGTCATTATGTTAATCTACTAGCAATTTATATCTCTGTTAGTTCATAATAAGAACCCAAGTTTAACTAGAATGTCTCAAGGAAAACAAATGGAGGAAATATGGTTAACAAGCTTACACAGGGAGATAAAACTCTTTAAACATGTATGATAATTTTTAGAAAGAGACCAAGATTATTATGATGGGCCAACTAATTGATAAATACAAGGGCTTTAAATGTGTAGCTGTTTATGCTCAATAAAATACTCTTTTAGAAGGTTCGTTTTGAAAATAGTTGCAATAATTGCAGTCACTGAAGAAAGCATATAGACATCTTGTTAAAATCTGGCTCTGAGTTTAGTCTAATTTACTTGTGATATGAACGGATGGAGCCGAAGTGATCTATAGTAACTATAGTTTAAAATTCTTTGTAAAAGTGATCTCAAGTCTGTCTATGTTACTTTTAGTTCTCTGAGACTGTGGCAGTTCTGAACTAGGAGTGGTTGGATTCCCCTTCATTCAAGCCTGCTTTAGAAGCCATAATCAAACACTAAGAGTCTATTGATTATAAGTAAGCTCTGACCCTACTGCTGTGGAACAATAAAAGCCTAAGTATTTTTTGACATAAATAGAGGTCTAATATGGTGTTTTATATATACACATATATCCATCCATCCCTTTGGAGGAATATGTGTCCTGGCTTTATCACTTACTAGCTGTGTAACTTGGGCAACTTCTTAATTTTTCTCATCTAAAAAATGAAGAAAAGTATATACCCTACTTCATAAGATTGTCGAGAGGATTAAATGAGATAAAACATGCAAAACATTTAGCTTGGCACATACTAAGTGCTCGATAAATATTTCCTACTATTACTGCTACCGCTTTCATTACATTTCTCTCATAAACCAGTCTAAGGGGTGGCACTTTGTTCAAAATGCCCTGTTTGGTACTGTTTTAATCAGATATACATTTTCTTTATTCCAGTAAAATAATTAAACCCTTTGTAGATTTCATGCCCATGTGCAGGTTTGAAGGCAGATACTATTAGACACCATTAGTCTATCTAATGTTTAGTTTGGGAACCTCTGAGCTAGAGAATCATCCATATTTCCTCCCTCTTTTTTCCCCTGGCCATATGTATTTGGTCTTATGCCAGAAACTTCTTGGGGGTAATTCAAATTAGCATCCATTACAGATCAATCTAGAAAAGGTTGGTTATTTATTGTCAGGCTGATATATGAACCTTGGCAGTTTCAGAAACCAGAGCTAAAGTGATCTTATAAAATTTCAGTTAAATCAACACGGTGATGTGCTAGTCTCATGATGACTTTCATGAAATTACCTCTGAAATGCTAAGTATTTTCCCACTCAGAACCTCATTTTAACTCTATAACTTATACCAAAGATCACACTGTACCTGCTCTTAGCCTTATAAGTCTTACAAAAGCCCTTGGCCAAAAGCAATAAAATTTGACCTGACCTAATCCTGGAGTTGCAATGGATAATGTGTGTATTTTTCATTCAATAATTTAATGTGAAAATTAACTGCATGTGTCACATATTCCCTATCTCAAAGGGAGAGCTTTTATGGTTCTAGTGTTACACAAAAATTAAATGTGTAAACACTCTTGTCATTTAAGACTCTTCACTTTCCCGATAGCTTAAATAAGCACTACAAAAGACCCCTTTGGAGAAATTTGTTATTTCATATCATATGGGAGTCTGCTCCATGAAATTCACCCTCTATGGTCACAGAAATTATAGCAGCAGGTATTTTTTTTTTCTTTCTTCCTTAAGGATTTGAAATAATTCACCCACATTAGCTTACTGTATTATTCTCTCCTGTTTGTCAATACAAGAAAGACACTGGAAGTTTACAGAGAAACTTTTTGTTCCCTTTCTTTCTTTTTTCTTGTGTTTCTTGAGCATTTTCTACTACCGGGCATGGGATGAAAAGTGTCTCTCCACTTGGCCTTCCTTTTTCCTGTAAAGGCTATCCTTTCATAGCGGTCTTCTCTCTGATATGTTTCTTTCCATTGCTTTTTCTTCTCTTGACTCACTCAGTTTCCTCTGTATCCCATGAACTTCTTTTTGATCCTTTTATGAAGTTTAATGTTTTGAATAGATCCACATGGTTCAAAAACCAAGAGGTATAAGAAGTGATACAGATACAAGTCTTCCTCAATTCATTGTCTGCCATCTTCCCAGTTTCCGGCCTTACTTTCCCATCACAGATATCCACTGTTCTTAGTGACTTCTGTATCTTTCTAGAGTTTCTTTATTTATCCTCAAGCAAATATGAAGATAGACCCCCATTTTACACAAAAGATAGCATATGATAGGTACTCTTTCAAACTTAAAATAAAACCTTAATTTATCTTGTTGATCTCTCCACAGCAATACATAATGAGATTCCTCTTTTGTTTTTTTCTTAGATTTATTTTATTGTTTTTTGACAGAGACAGAGAGAAGGGGGAGAGCTCAGAGCAGTCTCCACAGTTGTATGTCATCAACCTTCGACATGATTTTGTTCCACACAGGTGGGCAAGGGCAGTACAGGGTGGGAACTGGGCTGGGGACTTCCTGCATGGGCAGTACACCTCCTCAAGTCAGGAGCTGAACAGGGGAGTGAGAACTGAACTGGGGGCCTCCTGCATGGGAAGCACACTCCAGTTCAGCACGGGCTGAGGCCGGGACTCAATCTTCAGTCCCTGGGGCTACAAAGCGAGCAGTCAACCCACTGAACCATCCCAGCTTCCCCCACATTCTTTCTTTTAGCTGCAGTATATAGATGTGTACAAAAAAATTATTTTAACTAGCTCCCTGGTGATAGATATTCTACTCTTAGCAACTGTATGTGATGCAATTTACTCCTAAAAACAATGCTGATATGAATAATCTTGTACATATTTTATTTTATACGTCACTAAGTGTATCTGTAGGGTAAATACCCCTAAAGATTGCTAGGTCAAAGGCTATTTGCACTTGCAATTGTGATAGTTATTGCCAAACTGCCCTCCATAAGGGTCATACAAATATTCTTCTATCAGCATTACATGAAAGTGATAGTTTCCTAGAGTCAAATCTAGAAGTGTGTGTTAAAACTTTTGGATTTTTGCCATTATGAAAAATGGAAAGTGGTAGCTCAGGTTAGTTTAAAACTGCATTTAAAAATTTTTTTTTTTTTATAATGAGAGAAGCTGAACTTTCTTTTATATACTTAGGAGTCATCTGTATTTCTTTCTTCACGAACTATCCTTCCCTCATTTTTTCTTTTTTTTTTAAAGATTTATTTATTTTTTTATTGTTTATGACAGAGAGAGAGAGAGAGAGAGAGAGAGAGAGAGAGATACAGAGACAGAGACAGAGAGAAGGGGGAGGGCCCAGAACAGTCTCCATAGTTGTACTTCATTGGTTTTTCCACATAGTTTCATTCCACAGGTGGGCACGGGGCTGCACAGGGCAGGAACTGGGTTGGGGTCTCACCCCGGTGAGAACTGAACTAGGGGGACTCCCCAGCTCAGCATATGGGTCTGCATGAGCTGGGGCTGGGATTTGATCCTGGGTCCCCAGGGCTGCAAAGTGAGCGCCTAACCACTGAGCCATCCCGGCTTCCCCCTCATTTTTTCTTATACATTTCAAAAGCTATTTCTTTTTTTTTTATTGTTAAATTTATTAGGGTTACATTGGTTCGTAAAAATACATTTGCTCCAGGTGCACAATTCTACATTACTTTGTCTATGTGTTACATTATGTGTTCGCCACCCAGAGTCAGCTTCCTTTCCCTCACCATATATTTGTAGCTCCCTCTCCCTCCTCCCCATCCCCCAAAGCTATTTATTAATATATATTAGAAAGATGAATCTATGCCTATTTTATGAAATTGTATCTTTTTGACGTTGCTGTTTCTGCTAAAGATTTTTTTTTTTTAATGAGATTGAATTTACTCTAGATTCTGAATCATGGTTATAAAGGCTTTTTATACTTTAAGGATTTCTCCCATGTTTTCTTCTGGAACTTTCATGATTTTTATTTTTATTTTACATTGATGTCTTGAATCCCCTTATAATTTATCCTGGAATAATCTGTGAGACAGAAATCCAGTTATGTTTTATTTTTGTATCCAGTAGCCTTCTGAGCTAAATAGGCATGGTCCCTATCTTCACAGAGAATGTAGTCTAGAAGGAGAAACAGATATCAAAAAATAACATAGTGACAAAGATGTAAGTACAAAGTGGGAAGAAAAATGATAAGGGAAATGTACATGGCGCTCTGAAAGAGTTGGAAGACCTGATTATTTAGACTACAGGGTCTGGGAAGCTTCCACTGCTCCCCCACCACAGCCCCTGCCCTGCCATGTTGTTTCTAAGGCATCTCTGTGGAGACCTAAGATGTTGTGAATCAGTTTAAAAAGCACTGATCTCATTCTAGGCCCTCATTTCTCCGGAGGAGAGAAGTGAGTCTCACAAAGGAGATATGGCTTACCCAAGGAGGTTACCTGTCTAGTTCAAGTAGAACCAGTACTAATGCCTTCTTAGTGCAGACCCATGCTCTGCTACCAAAGTTTGCAATGACACCATCCTTCACAAATCACGGGCTCCCAAGAGACTGTTGGCACTTTGGCTTGATTTATACTGTACCAGAACCGATAAATCAAGATTTTGATAAACACTTGACAATGAAGCTAAATGTTCTTTTAGAAAATAGTTTACCTTATTTTCTTCAAGTGGTTCATCCATTGTTGTACTGAAGAGTGGGGATGAACTTGCCTAAACCAAATGTGCAATTTCAGAATTTAAAGTACTATGTCGAATAGCCTAAATTCTTCCTTTGTCAATGGACAACTTTTCTTTGTCAGTGAACAGTTTGACTTAAGTTCTCTCTCTCTCTATCTTTTTTTAAAGATTTATTTTATTGTTTGAGGAAGGTGAGAGAGACAGACAGAGTGACAGAGAGACAGAGATAGAGAGATAGAGAGAGAGAGAGAAAGGAGGAGGGCCTAGAACAGTCTCCATGGTTGTACACCATTAGTGTGACATGGTTTCCTTTCACACGGGTGGATGTGAGTCCATGCAGGGCAGAAAGCAAACCTGGGGCCTCCCACATGGAAGACAAGAGACTTCACCACCGAGCCTTCCCGGCAGTTCCCAGCTACACCTCTGTTCAGCATCTGGGTTCCCGCAGGCCAGAGACAAGGATCAAACTCTGGACCTCGCGATTGCAAGGCAAGCGCTCAACTTGTTGAGCTATCCCGGCACCCCTAACCTAAGTTCTCTTGACTGCTGCTATCCATCAGTGTAATCCTTAGCACATAACTTCATCAGAAGTGGAAATGGTTGGTTAGAATAGAAGAGAGATGATTCCATTTTTAGATTTGGCCGCGATGCGTGCAGCGCATGCTGTGTGCCCTGGCTCATCATTCATGGGTGTGTTCTCTCTTCACACCGGGGGCAGTGGGATTAGGCAGGAGTGGTGGATCTTCCACCTATTTGGATGCCATTTCTTATTAAATTGAGAGCTCCTTGACTCATTATGCCTGCCCCCCCGCCCCACACACACACACTTTTCTTAATTTTCTTTGGGAGTGGACTGATAGAATTGTAGAACTTGAATATTATTTCCCACATCCACATTTAGCTTTTTACAACTATGTGACTTGATAGAAAAATCAAGACTGATTTTAAAATGGGGAGAAAACTAGTAGAATACTTATTTAAAGAAATATTCCCAAATGCAACGAAAACTCGAAATATAGAGATGTTCATGGAAGCAGCATTTATAATAGTAAACACATATCTGAAGCAACTTGAATAGCCAACAAGCAAGAAAAAGTAAATTGAACATTGACATATTCCATGTAATATTATGTATGGATTAAAACGATGCTTTAAAGCAAAAGTCATACCTGAGATGTGAAGAGGAAAAGAAGGTCATACGTCAGGGCCATTAAGAGTAGAGGCTCTGATGTTGATGACTAAGGTTAACTTGGACTCCAGCTTGGCTGTAGTAAGTTCCTCTTCTTGCCTTAGGTTCCTCATTCATAGGAGAGGGTACTAATCTACCTATTCTGCAGGGCTGTGTGAGGTTTAAAAGACGCAATGCTTGTAACCTTGACCCAATGCCTGGCGTGTGGCATGAGCTGGCTAAATGTTCAGTATTATTCAATGTATGATCTCCACTGTATTCGATACATCAAGCAATTTAGCAAGTTCCTTCAAGGAGTAGATTTCTTTGGGATGGAGGAATAAGGGTGAATGATTTATTTCTTTGTTTAAAATTTCTGTGTTTTGGGGATGTCGAGATGGCTCAGTGAGTTGAGTGCTCATCTTACAGCCCCAGGGTCCAAGGATCGAATCCCAGCCCCAGCCCACGCGGATCCACATGCTGAACTGGCGTGTGCCACCAGTTCGGTTCTCAATGGGGCAAACTTCCTATGTGGGAAGCCCCGAGTTTGGCTCCCACCCCAGTCATGCTTCCCCTGCTGGAGACCCCAGGCCAATCCCTGCCCTGTGCAGCCCCACACCCACCTGTGGAATGAAACCATGTAGGAAATTAATGACGTGCAACTATGGAGACTGCTCTGGGTCCTCTCCCTTCTCTCTATGTCTGTCTCTGTCAAAAACAGTAAAAATAAATCTTTAAATTTCTGTGTTTTGCAATGTTCTACAATGATTATATTGGTTTCCTTTTGTCCTTCCATCCTTTTTTTACCCCAGAAAAGTTTTGACCTTTGCTGTTCAGGAGGCCCCTATGGACTGTTATCACCCAGGGCCCCTTGCCCTTGGGCTTCTGGTTGGGTTCAGCGGGTACCTCAGTCTGGTGGTGGGCATGCCCTTCCACACAGCAACTCCCGACTGTGCCCCTGCCCTAGCTTTTACCCGTCCCCCTGCCAGCGTGGGTAATGACAGGCTTCCCAACGTTGCCAGTCCTGTGTGCCTCAGTATCTACCTCTTGCCCATTCAGGAACACTGCTCACCTCTCTAATGAAAAACCTCTCTTCAAAATGTATTGAAAATTCAAGCTGAGTGTACGCCTGTTTTCTGCTGGGAGCCTGGCTGCTGCAAGGAGCCTACAGACTTTTTATAATTGGAAAGTATTTGATTTAAGAATCACAAAGGACCACCCCCGCCTCCCACGTCCCCAGAGGACGCCCTCTTCGTGGGGTGGAGAGGCCCCTCAGCTTCCAGACTTGAGGGTGATTATTTTTGTTTCATTTTTGAGCCCTCACATGAAATTAGGTTTTAGGCTAGAACACCTATTTCTTAGAAAAACACACTTTCTCCTGGAGAGAAATTCTAGAAAGCAGTCGCGGGCTATTGACAAACTATAATGCTGCAAAGGGGTCAGTCTGGCCAAAACGGAATCAGGAGAAAAATCTCTGTGGGGAGAAGGTGGCTCAGAAAAGTGGCTCATCATCTGCAGGCCCAGCTGTGTGCCCAGTTGGCCCGTCACAGACAGAGCTGCGCCTTGAGTGGAGACCTGTCTCTGTGGCCACTGGAACCTCACCAGCCCCTGTGGCGTCTGGGCTCAGCAACTGCCAGTCTCCCAGGGGGTAAGTGATACAGTTTATTCAGTCCGGGGGTGGGGATGGGGGTGTGAGGTGGGGATGGGGAGGGCTGGGGGGTGGGCCTTGGCACGTCACCACGCACTGCTCCACCGTTAAATCTCCATTGGCAGGCTGACTGTTCCCCAGGAGGAAGCGTGGGGAGGAATCTCACAGTTGCATGGCAATAAAGAGCTGCCTGGTGGGCCTGCCTCTCCGCCAAGAGGCTTCATGGCTCCAAAGTTCCGGAGGGGTGTGTGAGGGGGAGGAAGAAGCAGTGTACTTCAGTACTGCTCAGGACTGATGTGATTCCCTTTGCAGAAGTGTTCCCGTGGCAAGTGTGTTCAAGACAGCAAGCCTGGCGGAGCCAGCATAGTGCAGAAGGGTGACACTGAAGACGAGGGGACAGCACCGGGGATGCCTTATAAGGAAAGGGATGTGAGGGGAGCATCCATCCAGGAGGGTGATCGACACAGGCTGTGAAAAACTCCAGTTGCAACATTTGGGGTCAATGATAGGCCTTGTTTTTCTTATGCTGTGAAGTGAATTTAATGTTGATGGCCTTTCATTTCCCTACCAACCTCCAAGCCTCATAAACAAGGGGACAGTGTTTATTGTGACTCACAATGGATTAACTGAGTAACTACTATATATATATGTTCAGTCCTATGCTGAGTACTAGGAATACAGAGATGAACCACACATCCCTGCTCACCTGAGGCTTACAGTCCGATGAGAGGGACAGTTATTAAAAATAGGACAGCATATTCACAGCAAGTTGCATGCTGGAATCACTTAAAAAACAAAAAACAAAAAACAAACCTGTGCTTAGACCCCTCCCTGCAAAGACTCAGATGTGGTTGGTCTTTGAACGGATCCCAGCATGGGCCCTAAGGTGATTCTAAGGTATAGCTGAGCTTGAGAATTCCTGTTTTAAACATTCTCAGGGTCCCATGAAATATTATTCCCACAAAACATCCAGTGATGGTCAAATTAAATTTGGGAAATCATTTATGAGATATATTAAAGATTCTAAGAAGCTCTGTAATAAAAATATGCCATAGAAATAAATAGATGTTTGTAAGCTGTGAGCATTACTTTGAAGAAAAGGTGAGAGGCATGATAGAACTTACAATAGGCTTGATTTACATGAAATAATTAGAAAAAGTTTCTCTGAAGAAATGACTGTTAATAGAGACCCAGTCAGTGGGCAGGGAATGTGAGGGGCAATGTTCAAGGCAGCAGGATCATCATGTGCAAAGGTCCTGTGGTGGAGGAGATGCTTTAAGAACAGAAAAAAGGCCAGTGTTCTTGCAATGTACGAAGCGAGGTGAAAAAAGAAAAAACACAAGCTCTCTGCCTTCAAGGAACTCATACCTTAGTGATAGGCTGACCAGATGTCCTGTTTTAAATGGGACAGAAAACAATGGTGCTGCCCCATTTCAAATGGTACATGTGGTCGGCCTACGGACACCTTGAATTTAGCTCCGTGAGACAAGGCTGACCAGACGTACTGTTTGACATGGGGCATCACCGTTGTTTTCTGTCCCATTTAAAACAGTACATCTGGTTAGCTTACTTAGGAAAACACTTGCATATTTCCCAAATTCCTTATTACTCTACGAATCTATGATTTTCCAAATAGAACAGGAAAATGAAGAAATCAGTGTCAGGAATAATCCTTCACCAGCTGATATAAAAACCCAGTTTCATGGTTGTCCCTATGTAACTTACATAACTTTTAGAAACAGCAGCTATGCTTTTATAAGGATGTTGGCTTAGGCTAATATTAGCATTAGGTCATATTTACTGAGCATACAGTCTGGGAAAAAAGAAGTGAGTTGGAGATTGGATCAAGATGCTAAGTTGACACACAGGCTTCCCACCATTTTTCTCTCCAAATCCTTTAAAAGGTAAATGAAGTATATAAAAATACTCATCTAGAAAACAAAAACATGAGCCATAAATACTCATTTTCTTCTTCATTTTCTCTTTAACCCCTAGCAACCACCACTCTGTTTATATTCATAATTTTATCATTTCAAGAATGTTATATAAATGGAGAACTATACTGTGTAGTCTTTTTGGATCAGGTGTTTTACTCAGCATAATTCTGTGGAGATTCACCCAGGTTGTGATGTGTATCAATAATTTGTCCCTTTTTATTATTGAGTAATATTTATTCCATGGCATGAATGTACCACAGTTTGTTTAATTATTCACCAATTTAAGGAGCTCTAAACTGTTTTCAGATTTCGGTTATTACAAAGAAAGCTATAGTAAACATTTGTGTGCAGGTTTTTATATGAACATAAATTTTCCTTTCACTGGGATAAATACCCAGAGTGTATTTGGTAGGATGTATAAGTAGCTACATGTTTAGTTTTATAAGGAATTGTCAAACTGTTTTTCAGAGGACCTGTATTATTTTGCATTCCTACCAGCAACATATAAGTGATCTGATTTCTCCACATCCTCATCATTTGGTGTTGTCACTATATAAAATGTTTTTACTACTCTGATAAGCATGTAGTAATATTTCATTGTGGTTTCAATTTGAATTTTTCTAATGCAAACCTAACGAGTTGTTATTACATGGTGGAGTGTGAGCAGAGAGTATTCTGGGAAGAAAATATGTCCTACTGTTGAGAAAATAGGCACTACTCTGAAAGGATCATTTGAAATGAATTTTGAATATGATAATGGCAAATGTGAAAGAGAAAAAGCAAATTAGAGATTTGAAGGAAATCTATCAGAAAGAAAATGTAACTAGACTACACAACTTGACTTTGCAATGTCAAAAACTTATACACACAGTAGAAACATTGTTGATTTAACCAAAAATTGAATTATAATTATATTGTGAAAATAAGGGCATGTAGATGAGTATGATATTATGAGATAGTTAAATTCTTTTCTGTTATAGTTATAATTGCACACATAAGACCCACAATGGATAAATCAGGAAAGAGCCATAGAAGCATGTTCATTAATATAGGCAGGTAACTATGAAAACTAAAAATGTTAAAAGTAGCTGGCTTTGAGAAGAGTGGGAAAATGGAGCAAATTACTGTTGTTTTTTCATTATAAACCTTTCAGTACAAATTTGTGTTTTTAAATCTCATTCTCATATCACTTTGGACAAACAAAATTAAAAAGTATACATAAAAAGAGGCAGACTCTCAGATCGAGACAATGAATTTAACTATTTAGTCTTCACAAGAGATGAATGTATTCCAATGGCATGGAAAAGGTGAAAATACCAGGACAGAAATGATAGCAGGCAAATGGGAAATATTGATAGCAATGTTAATTACAAACAAAATGGAAATGGAAGCAAATAGCATTAAGCAAAACAAATAAAGCAGCTTCTTAGAGATCAAAGATCAAAGGGACAAACACTAGAAAAAAACAGGGATTTAAACAATATACCCATTCACACATTTTGCCCAATGGAGTTTACACATTCTTTTCAAACACCCACTATGGTACCTATACAACTGATTTATTAGTTAACTACAAGTAAGAACTTAAATAAAATCTCAACAGGATATAGCTCACATTTAAAAATTTTCTTATTGTAATATAAATACAATTATAAATTAACAATAAAAACATAGAAAAAAAAAGGCCACTTAGAAGTTTAAAATGACTCAGCTAAAACCTCTGGTTAAAGTGAAACAAATGACAAATTATTTATAAATAAATGATAATTAGAGCACTGCATTTTAAACTTTTGAATATGGACAAAATAGTAGTCAGGAGAAAATTTATAGCCTAATATCCATGGATTGTAAAAAAAAAAAAAGAACAATAAAGAAACCAGTAAACTTCAGTTTTCAAATAAAAAGCAAAACTAAGAGTGAAAGAATAAAGTAAATTCATAGAAAGTAGTAGGAATGGCCAAAGTAAAGCCAGAAATTAATAAAATAGAAAATAAGCAAGAAATAGGTTTAATGAATCAAAAAAATTAATTCTTCAAACAAACCAATAAAGTAGATGAATGTTTAGCAATTCTGAAAGAAAGGGCCCAAATACATGACTTATAATACTGAAAGAGCTATAATCATATAGGAGAGTTAAAAATTGTGTTAAACACTATATCAATAATTGTAATCCAAATGAAACTTCCTTAATTTGGTAAAGGGTATGTACCAGAAAGTACCATAGACCTCATACTTAATGGTAAAATATTAGGTGCATGTTGATGAAAGCAGGTAAGAGAGAAGTATGCCTACTATCCCAGTTAGTATTTACAATGTAGTGAGAATTAGAATTCACATTGATTCTAGTTAAAGAAGTGAGATCCCAAAAAGAAATAAAAATATTAAAAAGAAAAGGGGAAAAATGATCCTTACTTGAAGATAATATGAAAAGAAAATGATAAGATGGGAGATAATCTACTGAAAAAACTAACAAGCAAACCTACTACTGAGAGAGTTTAGGACAGCAGCCAACTAAAGATTTTCTTTTTTTTTTTGTTAAACTAGTGATAGTTCTTCCATGGTCCAACAATAGCCATTTAGAGAATAGCAAGTTTATTAATAATATTCACAAGAACTATAAAATATATACAACATGAAACTAACCAAGAAATGTAGAAGAGCTATATAAAGGAAATTATTAAATTTTCTTGAAAATGTAAATTTCAACTTGGTTAGGAAGACATGAGATGGATGGGGAGTCTTCCCCAATTAATTTAGGAATATGATGTTAGCCCAATAAGACTTTAAAAATTACACTTGACAAGCTAATTCTAAAATTCAGTTAGAATAGAACATGTGTGCAAATAACAGACATTTTAAAAAAGATTACCATGGGGAGCAACTTGCCCTAAAAGATGTTAAAATATACTATAAAGTTATTATATGAGATTATCACAGGTGTAGACAGATCCGTGAGACAGAGTATGAGAATGCACAAATCTTTCCACTTCTAGTTAATAATCCTAGAAAATTCTCCCAGGATCGTTAATAGAAGTGGAAAGATTTGTGCATTCATAGACACATACAAGCATACCTCATTTTATTACACTTTGCTTTATCATGCTTTTAAAGATATTTTCTAATTGGCTATTGTTGGACAGTAGAAGAGTTATTGCTAATTAAAAAAATTTTTTAGTTGGTTGCTTTACCAAACTCTCTTAGTAGTAGGTTTGTTTTTTAGTAGCCTTGTATCTTATAATTTTCTTTCCATATGTCTCTCATTTTAAATCA
This sequence comes from Craseonycteris thonglongyai, assembly GCA_004027555.1. Taxonomy (NCBI): domain Eukaryota; kingdom Metazoa; phylum Chordata; class Mammalia; order Chiroptera; family Craseonycteridae; genus Craseonycteris; species Craseonycteris thonglongyai. The sequence goes on along the minus strand of PVKE010023840.1, from coordinate 3,636 downwards.
AAAGCTAGAAAAGATTAAGTTTAGTGAGGAAGGCCTGTTGAAAGCCAAGACAAGACAGGCCAAAAGCGGGGCCCCTTGTGCCAAACAGTTAGCCAAGTTGTGAATGCAAAGGAAAGGTTCTTGAAGGAAATGAAAAGTGCTACTCCAGGAACTCATGAATGATAACAAAGTGAAACAGCCTTATTGCTGATATGGAGAACGTTTTAGTGGTCGGAATAGAAGATAAAGACCAGCCACAACATCCCTTACGCCAAGACCTAATCCAGAGCAAGGACCCAACTCTCTTCAGTTCTATGTAGGCTGTGATTGGTGATGAAGCTGCAGAAAAAAAGTATGAAGCCAGCAGAGGTTGGTTCATGAGGTTTAAGGAAATAGACCATCTCCATAACATAAAAATGCAAAGTGAAACAGCAAGTGATATAAAAGCTGCAGCAAGTTATGCAGAAGATCTAGCTAAGACAATGAAGATGGATAGATTAAACAACAGATTTTCTATGTAGGTGAAATAGCCTTATATGGGAAGAAGATGCCATCTAGGACTTTCACAGCTAGAGAGAAGTCAATGCCTGGCTTCAAAGCCTCAAAGGACAGGCTGACTCTTGTTAGAGGCTAATTCAGCTGGTGACTTTCAGTTGAAGCCAATGCTCATTTACCATTCTGAAAATGCTAGAGCCTTTATGAATCATGCCAAATCTACTCTGTTTATACTCTATAAATGGAACAAAGCTTGGGTGATAGCACATCGGTTTACAACGTGATTTACTGAATCTTTTAAGCCCACTGTTGAGACTTACTGCTCAGAATGAAAGATTCATTGAAAATATGATTGTTCATTGACAGTGGACCCGGTCACCCAAGAACTCTGATGGAGATGCACAATGAGATTAATGTTGTCTTCATGTCTACTAACACAACCTTCTGCAACCCATGGATCAAGGAGTAACTTTTACTTCCAAGTCTTTTTACTTAAGACATACATTTTGTAAGGCTATCATTGCCATAGATAGTACTTCCTCTGATGGATGTGGGCAAAGTAAATTGAAAACCTTTTGGAAAAAAATTCAACATTCTAATTGCCATTAAGAACATTTGTGATCCATGGGAAGAGACCAAAATATTAACGTTAACAGGAGTTTGGAAGAAGTTGATTCCAACTCTTTTAAATGACTTCGAGGAAGGGCTTCAAGATCTCAGTAGAGACAATAACTGCAGATGTGATGGGAATAGCAAGAGAACTAGAATGAGAAGTGGAGCCTGAAGATGTGACTCCATTATTGCAATGTCATGCTAAAAATTCACTGATGAAGAGTTGCTTCTTATGGATGAGCAAAGACAGTAGTTTCATGAGATGGAATCTATTCCTGGTGAAGATGCTGGGAAGATTGTTGAAATGACAATAGAGGACTTAGAATATTACATAAACTTAGTTGATAGAGAAGCAGCAGGGTTTGAGAAAATTGACTCCGATTTTGAAAAAAGATTTCCTGGGGGTAAAATGTTATCAAACAGCACCACATGCAACTGGAAAATCATTCATGAAAGGAAGAGTCAATCAATGTGGCACACTTCACTGCTGTCTTATTTTAAGAAATTGCCACAGCCACCCCAGCTGTCGGAAACCACTGTTTAGTCAGCAGCCATCAGCATCAAGGCAAGATCCTCCACCAACAGAAAGATTACAACTTGCTGAAGGCTCAGATGATAGTTAGCAAGTTTTAGCAATACAATATTTTTAAAATTAAGATATGTACATTGTTATTATATATCTAGTTCTATTGAACACTTCATAGACTACCATATAGTATAAACATAACTCAGATACGCAGTGGGAGACCAAAAGAAACTGTGTGAATTGCTTTACTGTGGTATTTGCTTTATTGCAGTGGTCTGAAACTGAACCTATAATATCTCCAAGGTATGCTTAGGCAAGGATTGCAACATGATATAAGTGAAAAAAAAGTAAAACAACCATGTCCAGGAGTGGGAGAATGATCAAATAAATTATGGCACCTCTATTTAGCAAATAAGAATACTACACAACTATTAAAAGAATGAAGACCAATCACACTGACATAAAAAGATATACATGAGCTACCATACCGGTAGTTTTCTGTGTATAAGACACCCCCATGTATAAGACAACCCCTACTTTTCAAACCCAACATTAAGAAATCAATACATGGGTTACTCCTGTGAATGAGACAACCCCCCAACTTTTGGTCTAACAATATTGTCTTATACACAGAAAAATATAAGATATATATATAAAGATTTATTTTATGGTTTTGACAGAGACAGAGAGAGAGAGATACAGAGAGAAGGGGGAGGGCCCAGAGCAGTCTCCATAGTTGTACTTCATCAGTTTTCGACATAGTTTTATTCCACAGAGGTGGGCGGGGGCTGCACAGGGCAGGAACCAGGCAGAGGCCTCCCACATGGGAAGCTCACCCTGGCAAGAACCAAATTGGGGGCCACACCCCAGTTCAGCTTATGGGTCCACACTGGCTTGGACTGGTATTCGATCCTCAGACACCAGGACTGCAAAGCAAGTGCTTAACCTGCTGAGCCATCCTTGCAAGTACAATATACTGCTCCCAAGTACAATATATTGTAGCGTGAGACAAATAGTATTATATGTATATTAGAGTACACAAAACTATATGTCTGTGTGTATGTACACATATGTGTACATGCATCAAGAAATGATTTTTAAGTAAATACATTAAACTCGGAGATTAATTTGGTGGTCAGGATGTGACATTAAAGAAGGGTAAATCTTGACTTTTTCTCTTAGATAAACCTGAACTGTATTGTTTGAGAGTTAAATTTTTTCTCCAAAAAAACCAAAATGCAAAAAAGCTGTGCTTTACAACATATCTTATTGGAGAAAGGTTTTAAGGTGGCTCACAAGATGGCTGGAGAGTAAACTGGCTGGATTCTGACAACTCAGCATCTTGGGGAGGTATCAGGCCTAAGGTGATAGGGGCTGTTGCAGTTTAGAACAAAGGACTCTTGAGTAGTGTAGCCATTCTCTCATTCTCACTGGCCCTGCCCATTAGTCACTCAACTCACTTCTATGTTTTCCCTCATGAGCAAAAATGTTAATCCATTGAGTTTCATGTCCTCTGGATATAACATCTTCTGCCTCTCCTAGTTACTCTCATCTGCAAACATTTGCCTTTACTCCTCCTGCCCAACAGGATACATAAGGTTATAAATCTTTTTGCTTCATGGAATTATATCACTTCAATCTAGTAATGAGAGTAGTTACCTCATGCTTATGATCAGATTAATTGTTCAATTAATTAAGCACGTAAAATAATGATATTCTCTAATGCAACACATTTTTCTTGCTAGGCATGCATCTTTCCAACTACAACATGTAGCAAAAAAAGATAGAAGTTGTGAAAATAATTTAAATTACTCAACAATGTGCACCCAAGTCCCATGAAGTTGAGTTTTTCTTAATTCGTGTGAAAGATGGCCCAAATGATCAAGTCATGATGAAGTTTACACTATCATGATAAATGATCAACCCTAAGGGTTTAGATGTGCAAATGGTGGACTCTTCTTCCTAGAAGCTGCACTGCTACTGGTCTTCCCCCCGAAATTCTTTGGCTTCCTCTCCTTCTGAGA
>PVKE010023839.1:6429-24408 GCA_004027555.1 Craseonycteris thonglongyai | reverse complement strand
TGGCTATTCTCTTTTCTTCCATCCTGAGGCATTTTTCTTTTTCTTTTCTTTTTCTTTTTCTTTTCTTCTTTTCTTTTCTTTTCCTTTTCTTTCCTTTCCTTTCCTTTCTTTTCTTTTCTCCTTCCTTCCTTCCTTCCTTCCTTCCTTCCTTCCTTCCTTTCCTCCTTCCTTCCTTCTTTCCTTCCCTCCTCCCTTCCTTTCTTTTTTTTTTAGAGAGAGAAAAAAAGCCTCTATTATGGTCTTCTTCATATTTCATTAGCTGTCTATAAACTGTTCCTCTACCAAACCCAATCTCAGAAAGAAAGAATCATGGTATATTGATTTCTGAATCCTTGGAGTTTAGCTCAAAACCTGACACAAAGTAGGCATTCAATAAATATTTGTTGAATAAATGTATTAGGTCAGGTTTCCTAGAAGCAGAACCTGAGACAAATTCTTTTGCAATGATTTATTGAGGGAGAGATCTCAAGAGAAACTATAAGTAAGTGAGGGGAGCAGAATAGGGAACAGGGAGAGCAACTAAGCAAATTCGTGATTAGCTCAGGCCATGCCTTAGTTGATCCCATGGTAGCTCTGGAATGTGAAGGACATCTGAGAAAAGGGGTACATAAAAACATCTCAGACATTTCCAAGCAAGACAGTTCAATTTGCCCAGCAAGTCTCCAGGGGAATGATACAGTTATATGAAGTTAGCCATCATTACTCACAGCAATCACAGGGTGGGTACACTACCTCAGGGGAGGGACCAAGATAGAGTAATAACTGTGTCACCTCAAAGAAAAAAACACAGAGCCGTTCTCCAAAGGATTGTGGATAATGATTCATATGGAATTGAACGATGCATGTGGAACACCTGGTTTAAATTCCTGTGTAACCCAAGAGTAGGTCACTGCATTTCTCTCAGTCTGTTTTCTACTCTGAGAAACAAAGATAATAAATCTATTTTATATGATTCCAGTACAAGACCTTACAAAGTGCTTAACACAAAGTTAGCATAGTATTATTGTATTTCATTTCATTTTATTCATTTACTACATTCAAAAATGAATTCAGTTCTAGATAGAACATTCTGCTGAGATTCTTTGAGAATGAGATTACTCTCCCATGGGTTATAAATAAATAAACAAACAAACAAACAAATAAATAAATAAATAAATAAATAAATTTAAACATATTCATACTTAAACATAAATAAATGAATAAATTATATATATATATATATATATATATATATATATATATATATATACTGTGTAACAGAGAAGAAGCTAGACTGACTCTTGCTTTCAGCTCAAAATCACATCTGACAGCCTTAAAGTTTCTTCTTCCTAAAAACACTCTTCATCATTACGCTCATTTCCTTTCCTTCAGAGCACTGGTCACTATTTAAAATTGTCTGCATTTATTAGCTCTTTTGCTTTTATTATCTTCTTCTCTCCCTGAGTAAAATTTAATCTTTTTAAGGGCAGCTAACTTATTTCTTGTCTGATGCAGCTTCTGTGGCATAAAACCCTGACGGACATATTGTTGATGGTAAATACATTACTGTCTTACTACTATTTTAAATTATCTTATCAAAATCGCAAATGTGTTTTAACTTAGAGGCAGGGCTAAATGTGTTTCCACTTAGTAGCGATCAAAGGACACATCTGTTATAGCTGTGCTATGACCTAAGTGAGCACATTTAAGTCTCAAGGAGACATGCATGTCACTAGATTATTACATGTAATTCACTTATCCATTAATTGTGACAACTCTTACCTGACTCCTATTTGAGATTCCCAATTAAAGCAGTTTTAGATATTCTACTTGAATATAGTCAAGAGATGAGAGAAAGAATATCATACTGTTCTTAAACCAGTATAGTATATAAATGACAGTACATATTTGTATGGTATTTCTATGTGCATTATCTTTTTTTATTCTGTCAGTGTCTCTTTACATAGTCATAACTTGCTAATTCATCTTATTTTTCAAAAATTTCTGCTGGCCTTTAGCCTGCTCTATTTCCTGAGGCCTTTAGGCATATGTAAATATGGATTTATATTTTTCTAAATTATGATAGATTTAAGATGTTATGGATTCTTAATTTGCATCATTATGCTTGAAATGAGATGTGGATAGTATTCCCATTTACAATTTTCTTTTCTGTATTGCTTGATAAATATGTCTGGATATGATACCCAGGTTGACTAAAGTCTGAATTACTAGTAATGTCAGTATCAATAAAATGAACAAGGAAAGAAGAGGTTGGAGGTTTTATGTAAGTAAATGAATGCATGCATGGATAACTGAGAACTTCTGGTGTAGATTTATATTTACCACTGGCCTGGTCACTAACGGGTATAAATATATCAGTGGTAGCATATTCTCACTGCTTTGCATCCTACCTCCTCTACTTGCTGATGTACCTGCAAGAAGTGATTCAATTCTGCCACCAAACACTAAGAAAATAAAATAATATAGAATAATTGCCTTCTTTGGTTTTAGATGTTAATATGTTTGTATAGTAACATTATATTAAGGGCTGTATTTCCTCTATGCAATTCAATCTTTTTTAATACATAAGGCAAAATCTGGCAAAACTGAAATACATTGCAGACTAGATCAAAGATGATATTATGTACTATGAGGTGGTTTATCAAATATTTGTTGGTAAAATAAAATCTATTTAATGATTAAAGGGTTACACATTGAGTTAAAGCTACCTTTTCCAAGTTTTACATCTAAATATTAACTGTGAAGGTTGAATAAATAGACCGTATTTTACTGAAAACCTGGAATGTCTGCTCATTCTAAAGCAAATAATGAATTATACAAAGTATAACTGAGTTTATGATTTCTGGGTTAGAAATTATTTCTTCTCATTTGCCAAATTAGTTCTCAATGACAATTTATTGGGTAAAAGGGGCAAAGAAACACTGAAAAAGAAACTGAAGGCTTTCATAGGTTATCAGAGTAAATGAGAAATTACTTTTTCAGATAAATGCCATGACTGTAAATAAAAATGCACTTAATTTAAAAATATATAAATGCTTAATAAAATTGAATTCCCCAGATCCCTGCTAAAACTTTCATTGCATTTTCAAATTAAAGAACTTTTCAGGGACTGCTCAATGTATCAGCCTTCTTTAATAATTGAATATGCCCTAAGAAATAAACAAATAGGAGCTTATGACTTTTATTCTGTTTTTAAAACATTTTTTTTAAGATTTATTTTATTGTACTTGACAGAGAAAGAAACACGTAGACAGAAAGAGACAGAGAGAAGGGGAAGGGCCCAGAGCAGTCTCCATAGTTGCATGTCATCAGTTCTTGACATGATTTTGTTGCACACAGGTGGGCAGGGGGGATGCACAGGGTGGGAACCAGGCCAGGGGCCTCCCACACGGGAGGCACACTCCCGAGAGCTGGCAGCTAAGCTGAGGCCCTCCCACACATGGGAATCTCACCCTGGTGAGAACCAAACTGGGGCCCTCAAACATGGGAAGCACACCTCAGTTCAGTCTATGGGTTCACACAGGCCAGGGCCGGGACTTGATCCTCAGACCACAGGGCTGCAAAGTGAGTGCTCAGCTCAACCTGCTGAGCCATCCTGGCTTCCCCATGATTTTTATTCTGTGTCGACATCACATTGGAATGATTCATCCTTCGTTTCTTGGAATCTCTTCTGGATTTTGTGGGCTAACAATAGGTATAGAATTTCTCTTGGCATTGACTTCATCCAATTATGATGGCATAGACCAAACTACCAAAAAGGAAGATTTGGAAACCGTGTCAGTGACCATTTGGGTTATGCACAGATTTGGCTGCTTCTGGATTTATACATATCATTTTTACACACCAGCTTTAAAGTTTCCCGTGCACTGCCAACTTGCTAAGTGTCTGAGTGTTCTTTGCATCTGAAAAAATATATACTAAAGCACATGAGTTGTGCCATAATATAAATGTTTTGGGATGATATTTGCGAAGTTCTTTAAATATAAGTTTCTATTCTTGAAACAAATATTGTAAAACAAGATTTTAGTTTACAATGTGAAGACATAACTAAAGGGTCTTATGAGCAGTGTTGTCTATTTGTCTATGTTAAATAGCATATGTATGGTTACATACTAATCTAATATTAACATACACATTAAGCACATTATTTTATAAGCCAAGCATCTTTTCTTGCAACAAAACAAAGTCTAAGTAAAATGAATGATTATACTTAATTTAATTTTTAAAAATAATCATACTCTTCACAGAAACAAATTGAAGAGAATAAAAAATAACAGACCTGAGTCCAAGAGTCATAGCCATATGATATTTTTGTTCTCTCAAAATACTGGTACCTACAAATTAAGTTTCTAACCCGAAACACATTTCTAACTCATTTTACTTTCCTACAGCCTTTATGAGTTCTCTCCTGGATTGAAATAGTTCTTACCTGTCTGAGGTAATTTTGCACAGTATTCGGACTGACAATTTATTTTAAGATATGCTGTTTTTATCTTATTACAAATGCAACCTATATTGTGTTGTACACTTAGTAAGAATAAACAAAAACAAAATAAGAAAAAAGTATTCTTATTACTCAATACTCATCACCATAGAAAATTACTAATAATGTTTCCATTGCATAACTTTCTCATTTTTAAATATTGTTTTATTTTTCAATTACAGTTGACATACAATATTATATTAGTTTCCAGTGTACAACATAATGATTAGATATTTATATAACTTGTGAGGTGATCATCTTAATAAATCTAGTACCCCAAAATACTGCAATATTATTGACTGTATTTTTATGCTACATTTCTTTTATATCCCCATGACTATTTTGTAATTATCAATTAATACTTCTTAATCCCTTTTCATATTTCATTCATCTCCCCAAACCTCCTCCCATCTGGCAACCCACAAAATGTTCTCTGCATCTATGAGATGGTGTCTGTTTCATTTGTTCATTTATTTAGTTCTTTAGATTCCACATATAAATGAGCTCATATGGCATTTGTCTTTCACTGACTTACTCCACTCAACATAATATTCTCTAGTCTAAGTCAACACACATTATTGCATATTGTAAGATTTTATTCTTTCTATGGCTGAGTAATATTGCATTGTGTATATCTGTCACCTATTCTTTATTCATTCATCCATTGATAGATTCCCAGGTTTCCTCCATATGTTGGCTGTTATATATAATGCTGCATTGAACATATGAGTGCATATGTCCCTTCAAAGTGGTATTTTGTGTTTCTCTGGGTAAATGTCTAGAAGTAAGATTATTGGATGCTTCTTTGTCTCATTATAGACTTTGTTTTAAAGTCTATTTTGTCTGATATAATTAATGCTACCTCAGCTCTTCTGTTTGTTTCTTTCCCTTATGATGAAAAAAAATTTTTTCATCCTTTTACTTTTAATCTCTGTGTGTTTTTTCATCTGAAGTGAATCTCTCATAGGCGGCATATGTACTGGTTTTGTTTTCTTATTCATTCAGCCATTCTATGTCTTTTTTTTTTTAAAGATTTATTATTATTTGAAAGGAGAGAGAAAGAGAGAGAGAGAGAGAGAGAGAGAGAGAGAGAGAAGGATGAAGAGCCCAAAGCAGTCTCCATACTTGTACACTATTAGTTGTGACATACGGTAGTTTCATTACAAACAGGTACTACAGGAGGCGACAGGGTAGTGAGGACCAAACTGAGGGCCTCCTGTATGGGAGGCAAGAACTTTTGCCATCGAGTCATGGTGGTTTCCAGTTGCACCGCAGTTCAGCACATGGGTTTGCATGGGCTGGGCCAGGAATCAATACCCAGACCTTGGGGTTACAAGGCACATGCTCAATCACTGAGCTATTCAGGCATCTTTTGATTGAAGTATTTATTCAATTTACATTAGAAATAATTGTGGATATATATGTAGTTATTTCCATTTCATTAATATTTTAAAATCTACACCCCCCCCCCCACACACACACACACCCTCCCTGCTTCCTTTTTTTTCTTAAAGAAGTTTATTTAATTTGTTGTAATAGTGGTTTGGTGGTGTTGAATTCTTTTGCTTTTTCTTCTCTGGGAAACTCCTTAGTTGTTCTTTGATTCCAACTGATATCTTTGCTTGGTAGAGTAATCTTTGTTTTAGGTCCTTGCTTTTCATCATTTTGAATATTTTGTGCCAATCCCTTCTGGCCTGCAAAGCTTCTATTGAGAAATCAGCTGATAGTCTTACAGAAGCTCCCTTGTGGGTAACTAATTGCATTTTTCTTGCTGCTTTTAAAATGATCTCTTTGGCTTTAACCTTTGCCATTTTAATTATGATGTGCCTCTGTGTATGCCTCTTCTGGTTCATCTTGGTTGGGACCCTGCATTTCCTGGGCTTAGATGTCTACTTCTTTTTTAGGTTAGGGAAGTTTTCCATCACTATTTCTTCAAATAGATATTCAATTTCTTGCTTTTCATCTTCTGGTATCTCTATGATGCAAATGTTGGTACACTTGATGTCCCAGAGGCCCCTTAAACTATACTTATAATTTTGAATTTTTTTTTTCTTATGCTATACTGATTAGGTGATTTCTGCTATCTTTCAAATTGCTAATTCCATCCCCTGCTTCTTCTAATCTACTGTTCATTCCTTCTATTTTTTTTAATTTCAGTTATTGCATTCTCCATTTCTGACTAGTTCTTTTTTATGTTTTGTGTCTCAATTTTTATGTTTTCTATCTTTGTAAAAGTTCTCATTGAATACACTGAGTATTATTACAATCAGTGTTTTGAACTCTGCATCTGGTAGATTGCTTGTCTCCATTTTGTTTAGTTCTTTTTCAGGGGCTTTGTTCTGTTCTTTCATTTGACGTGTTTTGTTTTGTTTTTGTTTTTGCATTGTCATTTCATTCTGATTATCTCCCTGTGTTTGTTTCTATGTATTAGAAACAAAGGTAGAGCTGCTATGTCTCCTGGTCTTAGTAGAGTGGCTTTACATAGTAGCTATCCCATGGGGCTCAGTGGTGCAGTCTCCCAGGTCACCATAGCCAGGTACTTCACATGTGTCTCTTGTGTGTGTTGTATGTGCTCTCCTATTGTAGTTGAGCCTTGGTTGCTATTTGCACATCAATGGGTGAGATTGACTCTCAGGATGATTGGTTGTGAGAACTGGTCAAGACTGTGTGGGGCGCTGTTGTATGGGGGCTGACCCTACTGAACAGGGTTGACTTTAGTGGGATTTTGGTGTCTTCGCAGTTTTCCCTTTGTGCTTGTCATCCTTGGAGGCAACTGTGAGATATTCAGGCTTGGTCCAAAGCTAGTCATCAGGCGTCCTCCTGGTTGGAGCTGCACCACAGGCTTAGTTCAGCAGCAGTTTATGCCCTGCCCAGGGCCACCTGGAAAGCAATCCACTGGTGACTACCACCTCCACTGGACTTAGAGGAACTTGAGAGAAGCCATTCCTTGAACCAAGGCTGCCTGCTGCCAATAAGGTTTTGCACATTAAATTCACCCTTTTGCACATGGAATTCACCCTTTTGCAAATAAAATTCACCCTTTTGCAAATCAAGTACTTTTACATATATATTATATTTACATTAAATAATGTTAACTACACAGTAAAAAAATCAAAAACTCATACATATATAATTTAGCATATGTCGGTTCTCCTGTAGTACCTTGTTTTTGTTTTCATCAGTCAACTATGTACAGAGTTGATACCTGTAGTATGGAAACGTTACCTAAAAACCACACATATTAAGATTGCCTTTTTCTGTTAATATGGGAATGTTGTTCAATCATTATAAATAATCCTATAATATTATACAACAAAAGTATTATATCTGAAGTGCGCTCCTAGGATTTCAGTTGGTCATCTCCATATATATATAGTTTTAAATATTTAGAATCAATACATAACTTGTGCTTGAATAGAATACATTTGACTGTCTGTGTAATCCTTAGGCACAGGTATTATAAATAGTGTTATTCTGTGGTGAATATGCATATTAAAGATTCAAAACACTAATAATTTCATTTTTAAAACTGTTTAATTTTAAAGGGCTACAATGAATACATCTTCTGAATCAAGTTCTGAAAGCCCAGTTAAAACGCATTCGGGCAGACAAATGCAAATCAACTCACCAGAATCATCAAGCACAAGTTCAAGCCATTCTGTTCCACAAAATTGTCCGCATACATACAACCGTATAAGTTTTGATAAAAAAATATCCTAATAAACTGCTACAATGATGGTAAAACCATCAATGAATCAGCGGAAATTGCTGGCATAAATACAAATATGGCAAAGTCCATTATCAAGCAATACAACAAAAATTGTGGGTCGCTAGAAAGAAAGCGTGGTGGTAATTGGCCTCTTAAATGAACTCCGGCGTTATTAAGCAAAATTGAGAAAATAATTGAAGAAAATCCTTCCATAACTTTAAAAAAGATAAGTAAAAAAATTTTAGAATCAGAACATACACAATTAAACATTAGTTCCAATAGAAATGCATTGAAATGTTTGCAGATTACATTAAAATGTGCTTCAATACTGTAGAAGTGAATTACATACATATCAGCACAGTGTTCATACATATCTTCATCTCCATATGTAATTATGAAATTGTATGAATTATAATAAAATTTTTGATTTTTAACTATGTAGTTAGCTTTTTTCTGTTTTTAAAATATATAATATATGTAAAAGTACTTGATTTGAATTTTTATCTGCAAAAGGGTGACTTTTACTTGCAAAACAGGCAAATTCAATTTGCAAACGGGTGAATTCAATTTGCAAATGGGTGAATTCAATTTGCAAAAGTGTGGATTTAATGTGCAAAAGGGTGAATTTGATGTGCAAAACCTGTACTGGGCTTTTAGAGCTGCTCAGCAAGAGCTATGGTGAAGATCAAAGTCAGATGCTATTTATTTGCGGTTGTGAACCTCTGTGAGATTTTAGAAAATTCTGTAGTGTGAGCCAAGACAGGCCATTTGAATGGAAAAATCACTGAAAGCATCTTGGGTGCACTCACAAGTTGGGTATGGTGAGGTCTCAGGGAATCACCCAGTGAGACAAACAGTGTTAGCCAGGTTGATGGAGACTATCATATGGTGTCTACATAAGCCTGCATGCTGGCAGGGAGGAAATTTCAACAAAAATCAATGGCTTCTGCCAGTACTTCTCTCTGGGAGGAAGCTGCCTCTCCTGCTTCCCCAAGACAATTCACTTCAAATCTTGGAACTTACAGTGAGTAAGTCCAGTGAGTAAGTGTATAACTAGTGCACAGGCCCTGTAAGAGGAACTCCTAGAACACCAGCAGTCCTCTATCTCACTCAGCCACAATCTCCACTGTTTTTCACAGCCAGAAGTTATGGGGACTTCTCTTCCCAGCACTGGAACCCTGGGCTGGGAGCTTAGTGTGAGCCTGGAACCCCTTGCTCTTTAGGGAGACCTGTGCAATTGAGAGATCCTTCTCAATTTTTAACTGCCATACGGGGGTGTGGTATCAGCTCGCTTAGTGTTTTCCTTTCTACCCATCTCAACCTGGCTTTCTTCTATAGATCCTTAGTTATAGGACTTTAGTTAGTCTTCAGGCAATTCACAATAATTGTTCTGTAGTGTAATTGTAATTTTGATGTGGTCATAAGAGGATGCAAATATAGCATTTCTCTACTCCACCATTTTGCCTACAGTGCAAAACTTCCCCTTATAAGCACACATCATTTATTAAAATGATTTATGTGATACATTCCATATTAACTATCTTTGCAATTTGATGATCTATTATGAAAATTTTTCTAATTCCGTTAGTGTATTTTATTCTATGATTGGTTGTTTTTAATCACAATTCTGCAGTAATCCTACTTATGATTAAATCATGCTTGAAGAAAGCCTGGTAGTTTTTGTTTGTTTGTTTGTTTGTTTGTTTATCGGAACCCAGATCTTATATTTTCTTGTACTTACATTTGTCTGGTACGTGTTGTGCTTCTCTGATTTGCGTTTTCAGATATCTGCCTAGAAATTTTTAATTCTGTCATTTTTTGACTATTAATTTATTTCCATTTGTTATGTATTTTCTTCAGAAATACAGAGCATATGGGTGTTTGATCTCTTTTGTCGCATCATTATCACATTCTCTTAGATTTTTCATCTTTTTTGTGATCCTTCTCTCTAAATCTTGGAAAAGCATCTTGAACTTGCTTCCTAATTTTTTTTTTCATGGTTCATTCTTGTAATACTATTTTAAATATAATTTAAATTACTGCTATAACATTTTTAGATTTCTTTCTTATACTTTTTCAGTAACTTTTTCATCATCATATCAAAGCACTTGTTTCATGAAAATCATGTGTATCTTTATTTTCTTAGAGCAAAACATAGATTTCATTGAACTTTTACTCTTGTTTCTTATTTAATCCATTTTTAGAAACCATGTACTTTACCTACTTTATAAATAATTTCTTTTTTATATTATACAATAGTTTTAATAAGTCCCCAGTTATTTTTTTTCTCCAATAAAGACACAAAACCATATATATTTCTCCTAAATATTATAAATGCATAATCTTTACATCTGCTCACTCTATTGGTATTTAACGTTCAGACATGAAACCTTATGTTAAACTGTAGTCTAAGGAAAGGAAGGAGTATCTGAGATGAATGTTGTCCCAGAAGGGGAAATCTTTCTCTCTATAATTTTTTCTCTTTGTTAAAACTAACTTCAAATACCAGCTTTTCATCACCTAATTTCTATGCACCCTAGGTATACAGTATAGTTGTGTTGGGCATTCTTCAAATAGCCATTTTCAGTTTTATAGGAGGAGCATCTTGCTGTACCACAGAAGAAATCTAAGCCATCAAGTTAAGTTCCATAAATACAGAAAAGGGACAAATTGTGATAAGCACTTTTAGGAAAAACTCAGTTCTTTTCGGCTATATGTCTGGTCCCCTCAGCACAAAGATTTCTATTACTGTGGAAGATGTATTGGTATCAACCTGACACAGAACATAAGGAACAAGAATTACATGTTTCGTGTTTAAAATCTTATACTTTTCAAATAAATAAATAAGCCAATGAAAGGAGAGTGTTCAGTTAGGTTCTTTTATATTCCATTTTAAAATTATGCCACAATTTTTACTTTTATTTATCTTTAAACATTTTCTTGTATAACATTTAATTTTCACCCATATCTTCTCATGGTTTTTCTTACTTCTAACTGACAAAATAAAATCATCGTGGCCTCAAGTTTCTGATCTTTCCTTTTTCTATGCAGCTATCTAGCTATCAATCTATTTAACTGCCTGTCTATTATCTATCACCTATCTATCTATTGATCTGTTTATATATCTATCTACCTATCTTAATATATTCATTGATGTTTGCATATGAACAAATATAAGCAAATATACATACATAATACTCTTTACACTGTATTTACTATTTTTACAAGAAATGTATATTTGCATATTTCTTTAAAATTATTTAATGACTGATTATAAAATATAATTAGTTTAAATATCTTATTTTTACTTTTCAAGGGTAATTAAATGTAATAATTTTAATTTCTTAATAATTTAATGCATTCATTTAATAAAAATAATATATTGTAATAAAAATTAAAATTTAAATCATTTATTTAAAAATTTAAAATAAAATTTAACAAAACAATAGTAATACATAAATAAAAATGATAAAATGTAATAAAAATAAAAGATTAATAAGTTATTAAAAAATTTAAATTTCCAGAGAACCATAGAACATAGAAATATATTATAATTTTTTCATACTATGGTCAATGACAGCATACCAATAATTCAGAGTAAGAAACATTTTAAAGCTAAATTCTAAAATTATGCAATATAATACACAACTTATTCACTGAGCGTTGTTCAACATAATAAAAAAGTTACATTTAGTTTTAGAAATAGATAGTTAAAACTATTGTGACTATTTAATTGTAATTCACTCTGATGGCACTGTGTGATGGATCTAAAAGATCCAAAATAAGGATTGTAAGGGATATCTATAGTTCTACTACCTGGAGTATAGTTTAAAATTATTTACTGAACAACAGGTGACATAGCATAAAAATTGATGAACAACCACCAGGATGGCAGATAGCACACACACACGCTTACTTACTTTTCATAATCTAGCTCAGTTGTTCTCAAATTTTAGTATGCAGTAGAGTCTTCTGGAAGGCTTGTTAAAACTCAGATTTCTGGGCCGCAACCCCGTAATGTATCACGCCGTAGGTCTGGGGTGGGGCCTTGGAGTTTGCATTTCTAACAGTTCCCAGAGGCTGCTGATCCTGGACCACACTTTGATAATTACAGTTCTAGAGAGTTCTGTTTCAGAGGAAATTTATTCAAAAAATAGTTTTAGAATTAGTATGGATGTAAGGGGAAAAGAATGTACAACTTTGTAGATTTGTGCATAACTTACTTCTATAATAGTAAAAATATATTTATTTTTCCATCTCTTCACCCAAGCCAAATGCAAACAAATATCTCTCTCATCTTTGGGGGATGAGCTTCAAGATTTCATGGATGCCTGAAATCATGAATAGCATTGAACTCTTCCTTTATAGACTGTGCTTCCCCTATACATAGCTGTGGAAAAGTTTAATTTATTAATAAGGCCAGGCAGTAAGAGACTAACAATAATAATTAATAGAACAGTTATTATAATATACTGTAATAAAATTATAGGAATGTGGTTTCTCTCAAAATATCTTATTGTACTATACTCTTCATTCTTGTGATGATGTGAGATGATGCAATGCCTATATGATGAGATGAAGTTAGGTACTCAGAACAGCAAGCAATTTAAAATTTAGAAATTGTTTCTGGAATATTTTCATTTAATATTTTCAGAGCACAATTTACCATGGGTAACTGAAACTGCAGGAACTGAAACCACAAATAAGGGACTACTGTAATGACTTTTCTAATAAGCAGTGTTAGGACAGTATTATGGAGAGAACTATGAAGCAACCACTTCTTTACCCCATAGAAACTGTGTGTTTCTTTTCTCCTTTTTTTTTAAGCCAGGTAGGAAATTGAAGCTCTGAGAATCATCAGGCTTTTGATAAAATAAAGTGCAAAAGATACGAAGGAAATAGTAAAACACGGGTAATCATGTCTCAACTGGAGGAGCAACAAAAGAAAGAACTAGTACAAAAATACAGTGCTGTGTGTGACTTTGCAAATATTCAAGATTATGATGGATGTGGTAAATATTGTTCAAACCCCCTTCTTATTCTACCTTATAGTGCTAGTGATAAATGGATTCTATTATGTTAGAGGACAGAGCCATTAGAAAGAAAGAGAAAGGAAAAAAAAAAAGAAAGAAAGAAAAAGAGAGGAAAAAACAAACAAACAAACAAAAACCCCAAGCAATAGCCAAGCTGTCAATAGTGTCAATGCCAATGTAGGTAAAATCAGACTATCAGAAAGTTTGGTTGGTTTCAGATCACCATGATAGATTAGAGTCTATGCACTGTTTAATTTCATTACGTCTAGCTTTCTTGGAATTGAACAAAACATTTTAAATCAAATTAGGGTTTTAAAATTAAGGTATTTCAACCAACCATATATCTCTTTCCTTTTTTTCTCATTAACTCTGTAGAATATTTGACTTGGTGTTCAAGGTAATTTTAAAATAATAAGATATGAGGTTGGTACATGGCATTAATTCTCAGGTGTACCTTCTGCTGAAAATAAAAGTGACAGGAAAAAAATTTAATTATATGCAAGAATAGGGAGAAAAGTCAGCATTACTCAAAACTCAGCATTCTAAATGTACATTTTGGATTTACTGTTTTTTACTGTTTTGTTCATTTACATGACTGCCTCCCAATGAAACTGTCCACTACTAGAAAGTAGGAATGAATCTATGATATTCCTGGATTCTAATTATTAGTGCTTAACATATGTTTAATAAAAGAATGAAGTAAAGCACACATGATTGGGTAATTTTAAATAGTATTGTGTTTTGGGGATGCCTGGATGGCTCAATGGGTTAAGTGCTCACCTAGTAGACCCAGGGTCCAAGGATTGAATCCCCGCCCCAGCCCCTGTGGACCCATATGCTGGACTGGGGTGTGTCCCTAGTTCATTTCTCACTGGGGCAAGCTTCTCATGTGGGAGGTCCCCGGTTTGGTCCCCAGTTTGCAAGGGTATGCCTGCCATGTGGGAGGCCCCTGTCCCAGTCCCTGCCCTAAGCAGCCCTTACCCACCTGTGTGGAGTAAAACCATGTCGAGAACTGATGACGTACAACCATGGCAACTGCTCTGGCCCCACCCTGTTTTCTTGCTGCCTCAGTCTGCCTGTCTATCAAAAACAATAAAAATAAATCTTTAGAAAAATTAAAGAAAAATAATAAATAGTTCTGTGTTTTACCAAGGAGGAAACTATACCAGAGGTACAATAGGAAAACATCAAATCTTATAAAAGAGAGCCTAGGTCTTCTGAATTTCAGTTCCAGGGTTCTAGAAACTATAAAATGAATATTCCTTCCACTCAGAATTGATTTCAAAAGTTCTATACAAAAACACCATTTGGATTAGGCTTGTGTGGTGAGTGGGAAATTTTGTAACACATTCCACACCTGAAAACAAATATTTGACTGTTTTTATAAAACTGAAGCAGCTTTTAAATTTTGTGATATGACGAATAGCTCTACCTGAATAGTATCAAGTGTTCAGTTTCAAAGCTCTAGCTTTTGTGTTTGCTGTCTGCCACTTTCCTTCACATTTATGGCTCACTCCTCTCTCTTCCTTCTCTGCTAAAACATTACCTCACAAGAGCATTTTCTAACCACCCTGACCAAAGAATCATCTCCTTTACTTCTGGGCTCTCTACCCCTTCTTCTGCTCTCCATTTACACAATGTCACCTCTGGGTAAATATTTATCTGATGGTAAACGTCAAAATAATTTGACTGCCAAGGCACAGGGACGCCAATACCATCAATCAGAGTGGATGATTGCCAGGGCTCCTCACTGGGCCAGACATTCACCCTTCAGTGCCTGGATCAAGAGGGAGCCTGGGTGTTCCTTGAGAGGATCTAGAGGGGCCGGAGCAAGGAAGGTGCATGTGAGGAACTACTGACAAAACAATACAAAAATATTTCAATTATTTTCACAGTCTGCACAGTCGTACCAGCCCATCCTAGCAGAGTATCAGCCTTGTGTCTACTTGGCATTTCTGTTCTGACTTTCAAGTCTAGAAAATAAGCTGTATAAGAATAGGAACAGTGTCTTCCACATAGGAGATACACAACAAGTATCTGTTGAATGAATGAATACACGATACATAACAAAATTACATGACTCAAGAGGGGAAAACTCACTTCAATTGATCAATTTTTGGTTAATATTACAGAAATCTACTTCATAAAAATTGTGTTTGTAGTAGTTAAATATTAACTTCTAATATTTAAACAAAATATTTTCTAATATTTTGACATATTTTCTACAGTGGATTCTCAATTCTATATTTGCAAAATTTGTACAGCTAAATTCTGAAAGATGGGATAGTAACAGTTTAATATAGTTCTCCATTATTAAAATGTTTTGAGCATACAATATATACATACATATTAATTTAAAAATAATTGCTGTGTTCTACTAATTGTATTTGTAGGTGTGCTCTACTTATTATCACGTGCATGAAATATCCTAAAATAGAAATATTCAAGTATGAAATAAAGATTTAAGTAATATTTAACATATTTTATTATTGTTCCAAATTTTTTATACTGAAATACTATTAATTGAAACCTAATAATACTGACTTTCAGTGCTAGCAATATTACTCTCATTTTATAAAAAATATTGCTATAATACTTTGTGATACAATTGAACAAAATTTCTGGTTGTAAATGAACTTAATCCGTTTGATTATTCTGGCTCTCATAGCTAAGAAAGATAACCAAATACAAAAAAGAAGTCATCAAATATATTTATCAATCACGATATTTATTTAAAATTTTTATTTATCTGAGCAATTATTGGAAAGAATTTTTTTTAAATCAACTGGTTAATTTTTAACTTTTGTAGTGCCCACTAACTGTTCAAACAACTTAGATAAATGGTTATATTTTACTCAAATGGGTTAACTACCCTGAAATTTCTCATTTGGAATATTGTAAAACAAATATTTAAAATATGCATTTTAGTGGTTTCATTTTGATACATACTTGTACACAAATAGTAGCCTTAGTAGATTTTGTAAAGTAATAACCTAACTAAGTAAACATCTCTAAATAATAATTTTTCAAAGTGCTTTCTTCTTTATAGCATGGATATTTTTGAAAAAAAAAAGTTTTTCATAGTTTTAAAACACTGATTTTACCTTAAAATGTCAAATTGTTATTTTCTTTAACTAACATATTTTTCAGAGACCATGTGATATCTAAACACAGCACCCCTAAATGTAGCACCTCAGTGTATTAAATATCTTGAAGGAATTTAAAAAGATGGCAGAAGCAGAAAAGTTATGCTGAGCCTCTCCCTCACCCATCTACCCTGAAACAGTTCTTAAAACTTCCATGTGAAGGGTCCCCTACACCAAGAGGAAGGAAGACATTCTTATCACCAGAGACAGGGAATTTAGGGCCCAAACCCTTCACAAACGTTGTTAAACTAACCCTAATTTTCTTAGTTACTTCTACACCATTTAGTACTCCTAATCCCGAATTTTTTGTTGTGTCAGTTCTTCATGATTTTATTGTTTCTTTGTTGAAAAGGTATAAAATCATCCTGACCTACTCACTTTTGGGAATACTCTATTCTCTTATGCAGGCACCCAGGTAGGTGTAAAAGTTCAGTGAAATTTGTATACTTTTCTCCTGTTAGCCCATTTTTGTTAGTTTAATTTTTAGACCCAGCCAGTCATCCTAAGAGGATGGAGAAAAGCTTAATTTTTTTTTCTACAGATGTGTGACCACTAAATTTGAAATATTGCCCTATGTAACTTTACATAATACTCTTTATCTTTTACAAAGAATTGTAAAGATTCCATGACTTAGGGTTGCACAATTATAAGTCCATGTAAATTAGCATTTGTAAGCTGCAAGGTGCCCTACAGCACTGAGAGGAATGGCTGGGCCAGTAGCTACTGCCAACATCTTCACACTCCTCCAAAGCCTGTGTTCTCTTGGCGAAACTTGAGTGTGAAGGTCAAAGTAACTTTTTGACAAACAGATCTATTAAGAGCATCAAGGTCAGTACATTAATTAAATTAGAATGAAGCTTAATTCCTTCCTCGTGTTTGGGAAAAAAAATAGAAGTGGAATTTCTAATACTAACTTCCCACACCCCCAAAGAACTGTTTGTACTACAGTACTTCTGTTAGCATATACAGTACTTCACTTTGGAGAAACCATGTGGACTCTAAAGATACAACTGACATTTACCACTAGTAAATATTGTTACTTTGTAAAAATTCTAATTAAAAACAGATTCTTTTTCTTTGTAAGATACTCATAAATCTACTTGATAAAACTAAACACATTTTCTTTTTCTCTTTAAAGTGTTGTCTAAACAATCCTCCTTTATGTAAGAAAAAAAGGACTCAGAAACTATGTTTATGGTTTTTACAAGAGATTAATATATAATTATTAATCAACTTCACTAGTTCCAGGTTGCCAATTTGAGTCTTTATATTAAAAAAAGCTTCAGAGAAGATTAGATTAGAGATTAGAAATTAATCTGTACTAATGTCAATTCTTATATCCCATTCTATTATGTTTTCTCTTTCAATCTTCATTTCAATGAGCTTTAAAAATTCAGTGTTATCACATGATGCCAATAGAAATGTCTGAATGTAAATTCCAGCTGTTTCCTTTGTTATATTTGGCTCAATGCTTCGGTATTTTCACGCTAGTTTTCTTTTCTTTCTTTCTTTCTTTTTCTATTTTTTTTTTTTTTTTTTTTTTTTTTTTTTTTTTTTTTTTTTTTTTTTTTTTTTTTTTTTTTTTTTTTTTTTTTTTTTTTTTTTTTT
>PVKE010023838.1:0-24306 GCA_004027555.1 Craseonycteris thonglongyai | reverse complement strand
TCTTATCGCTGAGTAGTATTCCATTGTGTAAATGTACCACATCTTCTTTATCCAGTCATCTATCGAAGGGCATTTTGGTTGTTTCCATGTTCTTCGCCTGTCTTTTAAAAGTATTTTGATGATTAAATTATTCTATTGCAATCTTGGGTCCCTAGATGCTCCTTGATAATTTATTAAATAATTTATCATGCCCTCATTGATTTGAAACTGTTTATATCAAAATAAAAAATTTATAATAGGGAAATAGGCTTTCAAATATTGTTTTATTCCATTGACCCATTTATATATTCCTGTTTTGTACTTCATTGTAATTCTGTAGCTTTAGTTTTATAATTTTAAGATCTTTAAAGAATATGCTTTCCTCTAAAAAAATGACTGGGTATTCCTCCCAAAACATTGTACTGTATATTATGTCAACTCCTTGAAATACCGGTAAGTCCATTGGGATTCTGACCAAAGCCAACTTTAAATTCACAAATTCAGGAAACAATTGTTCATTTCTCTGTGCTACAATATATTAATAGCATGTCTCCTTTATTTGAGTTTTTCCTTTATGTATTATACCTTGTCCTATCAGTTATTTCTAGGTATTTATTCTTGTTGCTATTGTAAATGTATCTCCCTACCTCCCCGAGCCCCACACAATATATTCTTAACTGGTTGTTACATTAGATTAGAAAAGTTTTACTTTTGGCTACAGGCAGCGGACATTTTCATAATTGTAATTTCTTTTGGTTGATTCTTTTGGGTTTCACATGAAGCAGACAGATGTAACTACAGTAACAAAGGAAAGAAAGTGCTTTGAAGGAAAAGTTTAGTGTGGAAGAAGAACACAAAACCTCATTTGATGGCCAGGTCAGAAGAGGCCTTTTTGAGGAAACATCATTTAAACAGAAGTCTAAAGACTGCAATGTAAGATTGGCCAGAGAAAGAGAGAGAGTGGGAGGAAGAGCTTCCAAACAGGGGACCAGCATGTGTGACTGTCTGGAGATACAGTGTGTGCAAGGAATGGGGGCAAAGTGAGCAAAGATGAATGACAGAAGCAGTGAACAAGGTACTTGAACCTGTGCTATGGAGTTCAGGTCAAATCGTGAGTCCAATGGCGTAAGCGATCAGAGGGGTTTCTGAGCCGGCGTGAGACACAGTCCAGTTTACATTTTTAAAAGATCACTCCAGCTGCTTTGTGGGAAATGGATTAAAGACAAACCAGAGTTAGGAAACGGTTGCAGTAGTGTAGCATCTGACTTACTCATCTTGGACTGTGCGTTTGCTAATGTCATTCTTCTCAGCCCATCAGTCTCTCTAGAGCAAAAGAAAAATTTTGTTGGATTGAAAAATAAGTTTTATATTGGAAAAGACGGGATTTTGAATTGCAGATTGGCCACTAGTAGGCTACATTTTATTGCATGTTTTCTAACTTCATAAAAAACAATTCTTGACATATTTGTCAGGTTTCCTATGTTATTCGAGATGAAGTGGAGAAGTACAATAGAAACGGAGTCAATGCCCTGCAGCTGGACCCAGCACTCAACAGACTTTTCACAGCAGGTCGAGACTCCATCATAAGGATATGGAGTGTGAGTCAGCACAAGGTAGGGCAGGAATCAAGTTTACATTTAAAACCTATGCTTTGTAAAGTTTGGTCTAATATGGTGCCTCATGATTCCAGATATAATTTCTCTAAGCACTGAGTTATCTGATATACTATATAAAGACATTGCAACTACAGTTCTGTGAGCCTTTGAGAAAAACACGCCTCGTGGAGTTTTAGACGTATTTTGACTAAGGCAGGGACTCCATAAACTGGGTCTGTGATAAGAGCTCTCTGCCACAAAGAAACAGATTTGTCTGGTAGGGGGATTACTTGCAATAATTTACTTTTCTGCTCTAAATATGTTCTCCAAAAGCTTCTTGGAAATCCTTTTCAATGCTACTAACAAAAGGTTGAATGTGCTTTTGCATTTGTAATTGATCTTGAACAAATATTTGATTTCTTTATTTAAAAGTGATTAGAGAGCCCACAAAACCCATAGGGCCTTATTTGATAAAATAAAGTTGGTGTAAAAATATGAAGACAACGTGCTCCCCTCTTTAGGAGATTTAAAGTCTGCTTTCTTAAACAGAGATGAGGATTTAAATATGTGTAAAGCTAAATCCCCAGTCTAATGGCAAGGAAATCTTTGTGTTTTATTGGAGTGAAGTAGAAAGGAAGATTCAGGGAAGGGAAAAGGTCATATGCTGAGCTCCTAGCTATGTACCAGACACTCTTAGCACTTCCATATCCAATATGGTCTTAATTTTCACAATCATCCTTCAGGGCAGCTGTTATGATTCTTTTTCAGAAATAGGAAAACAGGCTCAGAGAAATCCATGGTTAAATAACTAGTATATGACTGAGAGAGCCATCTAACTTCAAAACCTGATGCTTATAGTTTTAAAAGTTTGTGTCTTTTTAGCAAGTTCTGAAAGTTCAGTCCAAAAAAGAACCACTGTTGTACACAGTTGCTAGATAATGTTTCTTTAAGTGGACTTCAGTCTAGTGGGCTTTGGATTCTTTAACCAGTGGAAATGTCAATAGTATGGAAAGTAAAAAAACCATGCCTTTTACGTGCTTTCTGGAACTTATATTTGAATTGGAATGTTACCTTTCTGGAAATTAACAGTATTTCAGACTAATTAAGGAAAACGCAAGAACTACTGTTAACCTGGAAGAATGCTGCCTGTTCTGCCCAAAATCATCATTTTTTCTGGTCTGCATTTTATGACAGGGTTAAATAGCATCATTTCTCAAATAGACTTGTAGAGAGCTATTCTCTTTGCCCATGAAGTATCTTGAACTTGCCGGTCTTAGGTGTAGGATGTAACTAAATACTCTTTTTAAAAAGATCTCTTCTGGTAATTAAGCCAAGTAGGAGGAATAGAAGAATCTCAAATTACTGAATTGAAGTGGTGACTTGAGTAGTACTCGTTTAGCCCTTGGCTTCCATTTCTTTTCTGAAGGACTGTGGATATCCTGAGGAAAACATTTCATTCAGAAGATAAAGAGCCATAGTAGGAAGCTAGGAGCCAAAGTGTGCAACTCCCCCTGCAGTCAGGCTAGGCTCCCTGCACTGTCATCAGCTGTCTCTGCCCCTGCTGTCTGCTGTGAGCCTTCACCACTACTGATTCCAGTCTCCCAGCCTGCAGATACAGATCTGCCTGTCCTGTCCTTTCTAGTAAACCCCTTCCTGTAGCACTTTATGTCACACACAGTGCCTAGCCCACATCCTGTTGCCTTCACTAACTCAAGACATAAAAATTAAGCATTTGTCCTGGAAAACTAGGCTTTCATCAGTAATAAAATTGTCTTCAAACAAAACTTCGATTTGCATCTGTTACCTGGAAGCATCAGCTCTTTTTTTTAAGATTTAATTTATTGTTTGAGCAAAGGTGAGAGAGAGAGAAAGAGAGCCCAGAGCAGTCTCCATAGTTGTATATTGTTTAGTTGTGACATGGTTTCATTCCACACAGGTGGATGTGGGGTTGTGCAGAGCAGGAACCAAATTGGAGGCCTCCCATGTGGGAGGTGAAAACTTTTGCTACCAGTTATGCCACAGTTCAGCATATGGGTTTGCATGGACCAGGGCCAGGATTTGATCCCTGGACCTCATGATTGCAAGGCAAGCACTCAACCTACTGAGTGAGCTCTCCCGGTGTCCCAAAGCATCAATTGTTTGACGAAATTCTACTTTGAATTTGTTATTATTTTTAAGGCCTTAGAACAGTGTATCACACTAATTGAAATGTAAATATATCAGGGATGCCAGATAGCTCAACAGGTTGGGCACTTGCCTTGCAACCACGAGGTCCAGGGATCGAATCCTGGCCCTGGTTTGTGCAAGCCCATGTGCTGAACTGCGGCACAACTGGTGACCACCAGGATGGTGGCGAAGTTTCTTGCCTCCTATGCAAGAGGCCCCCATTTTGGTTTCCATCTTGTGCGACCCCACATCCATCTGTGTGGAATGAAACTGTCACAATTAATGATGTACAACTATGAAGATTGCTCTGCCCCCCTTCTCTCAATAAAATAAATCTTAAAAAGAATATCAGACTCTTTCCAAATAACTTAAAAAAGAATGTAAACATATCTATAATTTGTAATATATTTTATCCTACAATATAAACTAATGGCATCCTTATGATTTTTGTTTTAATTTCAGCAAGATCCATATATAGCATCCATGGAACACCATACCGATTGGGTAAATGACATAGTACTCTGTTGTAATGGGAAAACATGTAAGTATTTAGAAGAGTGGACTTCAGGAAGTTTTTAATTCAATTTGATGTTTTTATTTTTTATGTAAGCTTTTATATTGAAGGATAACATACATACAGAAAAGCATGCACACCTTGGAGTACAGAGAGTACAGCTCAGTAACATTTTACAAGGTGCACACCCACATCAAGAAATAGATTACCAGGGAAGCTGGGATGACTCAGCAGGTTAAGCACTCTCTTTGCAGCCCCAGGGACTCAGGATCAAATCCCAGGCCCAGCCCAGGCCAACCCATATGCTGAACCGGGGTGTGCCCCCAGTTCAGTTCTTTCTGGGGCCTGTGCAAGAGGCTCCCGGCTCAGTTCCTGCCCTGTGCAGCCCCGTGCCTGCCTGTGGAGTGAAACTATACGGAAAACTAATGCTGCCAACTATGGAGACTGCTCTGGGCCCTCCCCCTTCTCTCTGTCTCTCTCTCTGTCAAAAAATAAATAAATAAACTGTCTCTATGTCTCTCTCTGTCAAAAAACAATAAAAATAAATCTTAAAAAAAAAGAAACAGATTACCAGAAGCCCCCTGTGCCACCCTTTCAGTCATTACCCCTTGCTCCAACATAACTGTTCTTCTGTCTCTAAACACGAGTTTTGTTTGCCTGCATTTGAACTGTATGTAAATAAACTTGTACAATATGTATTCTTTCAGCCTTATTAATATCTTTTTTTGTTCTGTTTTAGAGAAATTTTCTCAAATTAATTCAACCGGAACATTAAAAAGTTTGCCCTGCCTATTTAAAAACCTATTTTGAGACAAAATGCAACAGGTTTCAGAAAGATCTTTTAGATTATACAAGTAGCATATGTGTATATGAACATTAACATGTTTGAATTGGTATTAGAAATATTATAAATATTGAAGTATATCTGTATATGAATATTGGTTTGAAACAATGTTAGATTATTCTACAAGTTTTTAAAATGCTGGTAAGTTATGTTACCAAAGAATTTGTTTATTCTTTGCCTCTTCTAGTAATATCTGCTTCTTCTGACACAACAGTAAAAGTATGGAATGCACACAAGGGATTTTGCATGTCAACATTAAGGACACATAAGGTAAAACAACTAACATACTGGTAATTTTCAGTGTTGTTAGTATAATATGAGGATCTCGGTACTTTATGTGGCTCGTTTTCTGATTCATCTACAGAGTAGATCATAGTACATGTGTTCTGTTACAGGATTATGTAAAGGCCTTAGCGTATGCCAAGGATAAAGAACTGGTAGCATCGGCTGGGTTGGACAGACAAATATTCCTTTGGGATGTGAATACTCTGACAGCATTGACTGCCTCAAATAACACTGTCACAAGTAAGGTGTTTGAAAAAAATTTCTTTGAAAGTGCTCCAAGTTGACATAAATAAAGAAAATAAAACATCTTTAATAGGTTGGCATCGAGACAGTGGTTCATATTTTGAGAGTGCTTCTACCTACAGCGTTCTAGCCCCCAAGAGTATGATTGAACAACAAGGAGCTAGTTCCTCACTGCAGTCTAAAACTGGTAACTTCTCCAGGTGTGACCTGGTTATTTTTGTACATATGCATGTCTTAGCTCCTTAGCTAAAGTATAAGTTCCTGCAGGGCACAAGAATCTGTCACAGCATTGCCTGGCCCCAAGCCACACACTCAGCAGATATTATTGGTAGAGGTGATGATTACCTGACAAAGTAGGCAGTTTCTGACTTTTAAAAGTGTTACTATACATTAAGGGCCTTTGAGTTAATGATGAAGATGGAAAATACCCAAAGCAAAGAAAGAAAAGTTTATCAGTGCTGATTTTGCAGGACCTTTTCAAAGCAGCCCTAAAGAATCCACCCAGAATCCAGAAGAGTTCAGAGAGGCTAGAGTCTTCAAGAGGCAATTCAGAGGCATTCACAGCAGGTTAATAGTGCGGATGCCTTGTCACCTAAGAGATTGCAGATTACCAGGTCAGACCCATACAAGTCTAGACTTGAAATGCAGCTTTATACTTGGCACAACATGCTAGAGTCCTCTAGACCAGGTGTCAGAAGGAACTCTTAGTACATTTTTGGCTAAGCCTGGCCTGGAAGGTCTGTGTTCAGGATATAGGCCTGAACTATCTAGATCCCTACATTATTAGACATTCATTCATGACTGAAGTACTCACATTGACTTAGCTAAGGCAGTTCTAATATAACCTAGTATGTGCCAAGAAGGGCAAGTTGGGAGGCTGGTGTTTATAATTTCTTGAATGTTGTTATACTTTTTCCTCCGGGAAATATGTGAAGGTCTAAACACTGTTCTCACCTTGTTCTTCTTGGCTTTTCACCTGTATTCCATCTCAGTGATTTGACAGCTGGTCCCTGCAGGGGGCTGTCATGATACATCATTTAGCTCTCTCTACATATAAGGCCTGCCTCAAAGAGACACAGGAGGCAACAGCAGAGAAGCAGGGTTGTCCGAAGGTCAGAAACCAGGCTTAGTGGTTACAGATTCTGCAGCACCTATGAATTGTTAAAGAGGATTTCACTTTTTTTTTTAAATGATAATAGAAATAATACTAATTGCTAACATTTACTGAACATTTTCTATAAGCAGTTCCTTTTCTAAATACTTAACACATATTAACTCCTTTACTTATCACTTCTTAGTATGTTTGTTTATACTTATTCCTTATTGTAAAATTAGTATCATATTATATAGACAGCTTTATATGCAACTTTTTTCACTTCAGTGACATTTGTTCTGAATCAAGGGGCAGGAGCATGATTGTTGCTATACACTGTCTAATTTCCTTCCAGAATAGTTGTACAAAATTATCCTCCCACAAGTAATGTATGAGAGTGCCATTTTACTGTGTTTTTGAGAATTAGAATTAGTACCTTGTGTGTTTTTTATCTGATTTGATAGATGGAAATAGTATTTTTATTTTGATTTGTGTATCCTTAAAAATAGTAAGTTTGGACATACTTTTCAAATATATTTACACGTGTATATGTTTGAAAATACATTACTTATGTGAATAGTCTTTAAGTGGCAGTGCAGTTTAGCAAATACTTACTGAGCACTTGTGTATGCTTACGTCCAGAGAGATGTAAAATTTGATAGCAGTATTGGTTAGAATTACCTTTATTATAGGTAGATTTCTTTTCCTTAGAGCACTTATAAGATATTCTGAAACTAATAAACTTGCAGTTTGTGCTGACTAGCTACTAAACAGCTGATGATTTTATTAACATGTAGCTCCATTTATCCTTAATAGCTTCTTCTTTAAGTGGGAACAAAGATTCCATCTACAGCCTGGCAATGAATCAACTGGGAACAATCATTGTATCAGGGTCCACTGAGAAGGTATGGGGAACATAAAGGGTATATTTTAACACTGGGAAACAAAGAAACCAAAATAATTTGATCTGTGTAATTTCTAAATATATAGACAGTAGTATTGCCTGGTTGTTTCTAAAAGAAAAGTTGTATCTGAGCAAGTCAGAATAGAACTGTATAATTACCATCATGCATGTTGACAGGGCAGGTGAAGTGGGGAAGGCTTGTGCTTTTTTGACATTCAAAAGGCAGCCTCCTACTTAAAAAGTTTGGGAGCCATAGAAGTGTCCATTGGCAGAAACAGTGTTTTTCCTTCTCATCATTTAATGGTTGCCATTTGACTTGTACATCTGTTATTTAAATTTTATCATGTATATACTCATGTAATATTTTGTTAAAATACACAGGTTTTAAGGGTATGGGATCCACGAACATGTGCAAAACTAATGAAGCTGAAAGGCCACACGGATAATGTGAAAGCGTTGCTGTTGAACAGAGACGGCACACAGGTATTCCGTTTCATGTGGACGTTTACCTAATGCCTTTGTCAAAAATTGCATATGGCAGTTCTTCCACTTTACAGTATACATACTGTTGCATAGGTTGATTTGAACAAAAGGCTACACATATTATAAACTGTGATCTAATTTTAAACCCCTAAAATACTCACTTGTACTTATGATCACATTTTGAAAGTATTCTGCTTGTATCACTTAAATTAAGGCGAAATCAGGAGCTTCCTCAGAATAATACTAATGCAGATGAGTAAAAACAATTATGATACATACAGGTTAAAATAATTTAAAATGTTGCCTTGTGTAAAACAGAAACTGGTATTGAATGCTTTCTGCCAGTGTATCAAGTGGAAAATTTCCTCATAGTCGGTCTTATTTGGGGCAGATCTTGTCAGTTGACTGTGTAGATACAGTCTATAAGTTTACTCATCTAATATAGTACTTAGAATCAACATTTCCAGTAAAAATATTTTGGTATGTTTGAACATGTACTCTGTTGGCTACCTAACTTTTGAATTATAAATCATTATTCTACTTGTTCTATGACAATAGAAAAATGATTTTTCATCAGTGTAGATAATAAAAAACAAAAACTGAGCTCCATTTTATGGTATAACAAAGCTCTACCATGTGCTCCTGCCTCCTGCGGCCATTTTTCCTGCAGGGCAGGGTAAAGTCACAGCGAATTGGAATTGGTTATGGTGGAGTACAGAGTAGGAAGCTGATGGGATGAGAAACACCGTCAGTCTGTTACCTTCATGGAAATTACGTCACGGAAATCGCATCACCCGTGAATTAGAGAAACTTGTCTGCAGAGGTGAAAAGATGGTCTGAAAAACTAGCCAAAGGAAGGAAGTTGTTTCTCAGAACCAGGCGAAGAGAGGCTTGGAGATGCCCGTGGAGGTCTTTGGAGACATGGCAGGCTGTCAGTATTCATGTACTACGTGTGGCCTCGAAGAGGGGCCTTCAGCCTACGAGTCCTTAGTTTATTCATCTGCGAAGTGGCAATCAATATTTACTTTGTATATTTGGTGAAAAGATTAGAAATGATAAGTATATTCTTACCTGTAAGCCATGCATATTTTAGAGCTCTTGAGCTCCTTTGTAGCCCCATTTCTATGTGAGTCTTAAGAAGCCCAGTGTAGGCAGCTCCTCACTGTTCTATAGTGTTGCTGTTAAGCTGCACTGGAGATGGGTGCCCATGCCAGTTTTCTTAGTATTGTCCAGAATTGGACTAGATCATACGGGCTCCATGGGACTTCCCTTAAGTAAGGGCTGTAGACACGATGGTTTCTTTTAATAGACAGGGGCTTCAGGCCTGGCAGACTTTCTGAAGTTCCTTCTGTCTCCTACACTGCATGCCTTATTTCGCGCGTGCGCGCGCTTTTACCCAAGATGATTTAAGTCATAAGTATAGTATATGCACTTCACCTGAAGTCAGCTAATTTACTGGAAGTAAAGACAATGATATGGCACAGCTTCAAAAGCTGCGTGTTGGCTTCAGGATGCATAATTAAGTAGATGTCATTCCTCATGTAGTTCCTCCATTCCTTTTCCTTATTTGCCCCTATAGACTAATAGACTAAATATAAATTTACCCACCAACAACATATCATATTTACATGAGGGAATTAATTGACAAAACAACTGTAATAATTACTCATTTGGAAAAAAGTGGGGGTGGGGGGTGGGGAGAAACCCTTACTTACTACTTCTCAAAATTCTTGTGATACGGAAGAGAGAGTTATCAGTTACTTGACCAGAGTATATATTGCATCATGCACAGTTGCCCTTCACACTTCCAATGTAGGGTCTCTGGTAGCATTTTAAGTCAAGGACTTAGATATGTATAATAGGCCACTGAATCCCATGGATTCAACCCATTGCCTCACTTTCTTGGTTCTAGAGTCAGATCCATATGTAGCAAGCCTTACTAATTGAGGTCGTTCACACAGTTGTTTTGACTGGTGTCAATGTTATTGGGCTGGGTCACATTTCATTCTTACACATGCTCAGGCAGTTTCTTGAGGACAACCTTCCATCTTGGTTTGGTCACTCACAGGGTTTTCCTGGTAATTCAAGTCCTGTGAACCTGGCTCATGGCCATGCTTGCCCCTGACTTACCTGCCTACTTGGCTTCTCTCTATTGGCAGTTACAATAGTGTTTGAAACACCATCCCAGAAATTCTTGTGTTGGTCAACAGTAGCCTGGACCCAATAAACTGGTACTTCTCATCTCCACAGGCATAAACAGAGCACCCCTAAGTCTGATTTAGCAGAACAATTTAGGACATTCTGTCTCTGTCCCAGGAGTCACCTCAGCATGATGGGCTTTTCATGGTTGTCCAGTGTAAGGGTGGAGGCAGTGAGAAAGGCTTTGATGACTCCTCTGACTTGTAGATGTCAGGCACTAGAATTCCTGTCTGTGTACATAGACATAGCCTTCAACTGCACTGCCAAACGCTGCAGAGTTCACCAGCATTGGACTTTAAATGTAATTGCTGTCCATTTGTGGGGCCTGATTTTTAGCAGGCTTGTAATACTGACTACCATCAACATTATGTTCTGCATCAGTGTTTATACAACCCTGTTTCCTCATCTGCTTTCAGCTGAGCACTCTTGTTTTGGGACTTATCTCTTTCCTACTGCAAGTCACCCAAGGTGTGAGGACTTCTAACCCATCCTCTGAAGTTGTCAGACCTTACTCCTGTAGGTGCATGGTCTAGGATCTGTGGTCAGAGCTTTGCCACCTTGGGGTAGCATCTCTTCCTGGAATGGAGGACCGGCCTTGCCCTCTCCTGGTCAGGCTGCCACAGTTCTCCCACACACCTGCTAAAGGTCTGCTTCTAACCTTTTGGTTACTTTGTGAACTAGTTGGAATAGATGATTAAAGTACTGATGCTCCTGGCAGCTTTTAGGGGAGTCTCCTAGTATGTGTCAACTTAATTGAATATGTGCAGAGTTCTAAAGGCCCTTCAAGTCACAGGGCATGACAGTAAATTCTTAATATTCTAAAAGCCTCACCGTTTCATATACTTTTCAAATCTCCCAGCCCACAATCTTCTCTTCTATCTTCTCTTCTTTTTAGCTTTGCCTACCTAATTTCATACACCAGCACCAACAGTTGCTTTCTTCTTGGGGCCATTTCTTCCCCCAAAGAAAATAATGTTTTATACTCTTATGCAAGTCACCATGGTAACTACGAGAGACACCAGGCATTCTGGATGCAAATGTGGGGTAGCTCTTTCAGCCTATTTCTGGCAGACTCACAGTGTGCTCAGCCCTGATTTGTATGCTAGCAATTTCTATGTAGTTGATGCGCCTGAGCCTTTAGAAATTGTCAGAATTGCTAATGTTAACTCTGAATGCTGAAGGTCCACATTTTATATTAAAAGATGTTGAACTTGAGGCTCGTATAGGAAGTATCCAAGGTTTCACAGAGTCAGTGGTACCAAGTCTGGGACTAGATTTGGCTTCTGACTCCAAGAGACCAGACAAGCCATCAGAAATTCAGAGCCATGGGGCAGGGGACGAGGCAGAGGTGTGGCCTGGGACACCCAAAGCCTTGCTGGCCTAGTGCAGTGCTTGTCAAATGTAGTACAGCAGAACGACCCAGGAAGCCTGTCAGCACAGAGTCCTCATTAGGGCTGGAGTGGGACCAGGAATTTCTATTTGTAACAAGTTCGGGGCTGCTGATGCTGCAGGGGGTCAGGTAGTGAAGACAGAAACAGTTGTGTTCAGAGGATGCCCCTGCTTGCACATGGACTGCGTTGCCTTTGGCCACTTCAGACTGTGGTGCATGCTTGTCAGAAGTCTTTTCAGAGGCAAAATACAGGTTGTTAGAGGTGTGTGTGTGACAGTGTGGAGTCAGGACAGAAGCCAAGGGCAAAGCACAGAAAAGCAGCAACTTGGGGGGCAGGTTTCTAACCCTAACTTGCTTTGTTCCCAGTGCCTTTCCGGCAGTTCTGATGGGACAATTCGCCTGTGGTCCCTTGGTCAGCAGAGATGTATAGCAACATACCGAGTCCATGATGAAGGTGTTTGGGCTCTGCAAGTGAATGATGCCTTCACACATGTGTACTCTGGAGGAAGAGACCGGAAGATTTATTGTACAGACCTAAGGAGTCCAGACATTCGAGTGCTAATTTGTGAAGAGAAAGCACCGGTTCTCAAGGTGTGTCATATATTTTAGCTTATAATTCAGAGTGTTACAGTTGCTGTCCAAATACAGCAAAACCTATGTTAAGACATGAGTCAGTTGTGGGGTCACAAAAAAGATACTTTAACATTTTTGTTAGTCACCTGTGGAAGAAATGTCGACCTCTTGGGTACATCAGGGATGTCTGGCTCTCCAAACGGTGAATCCTAGTGGGATTGGCCCACGTGTTCCTGAGGAAGATGAGGGGTTCAGGTATCAGTGAGCAGACAGCAAAGCCAAGGTGTGCCCACTGCCTCAGTGTCTGGGTATGAGAAGAAGGGTACTTGAACAGCCATTTGTATTGACACCTGCTAAAAGTGAAGCCCAGAGTAAAGAATGGCCAGTCATCCTATGACAAGATGTCCAGCCTCACTGTTAGTCACAGAATTGCATACTAAAACAACAATGAGGAAATTTCCGGGTCTAAAATGGAGGCATAAAGATAGCACTACCCCCTCCTCTGAGAAGTCATCTGAAAATAACAAGGAGAGCAAGAAACATAACTGCAGATCCCTGTCATCTCTGACACCCAGACCACAGTAGAGGAAGGGCTGAGAAAGGAAATAGCAGTCAGATGGGACATTGAGAGGATGGGTGCCTGTGGCCCCGGAGCTTATGCACAAGGGGCTGAGGACGGTGCTTGAAAGCAGATGGCACGCCCTAATGGACAGAACCGGTACTCCTTTTGAGAAGCAGGACAGCTGGGCTGAAATCAGGCAGACACAGCATGTGTGCAGGAAGCAGGCTGATGGGGATGACAAGTGCCAGGGAGAAACGCGACACTGAATCCTGCAGCTGCCAGGATCTCTTGGCTCTGGAGCAAAAGAACTTAGCACAAACATAATCATGTGTTAGAAGGAACATCACTTCGAACTGAAGAGGATCCCTGCTTGCTAGGAGTCCAGCCCTGTATCCACAACTCCACACCGCAGTTTCGTGTACAGGAAGAACAGCAGGCGAACATAGAGTGATTCCATTTGCGTTACTCATGTATATATATGTGTATATGTACATGTGGGTATTTGTGTATTTTTATACATACAGTATTTTTAAATACAGAAGGACACAAAGTGAACTATTTAAATAAGTGTGTTGTCCTTAGGCAAGGGGAATGAATCACATGGGTACTTCTCACTTTGATTGTGTTATTAGAGTGGTATTTCTTTTTACTACAAACATTCTCACAAAAACAAAAAGTTAAGTCCTCTTTTTTACTGTATCCATTTAGATCCCTTAAACTAACCACACTTATAACTTTAAGCCACTGGTTTGGGTGAGAAGTCACTCCTTTTACACTTTTATAGGGTTGTGACTTTCTTTAGCATGACTCTCTCATTCACTGTGCATCTCTAGCTTTTACCACATGCCGTGATACAGTCAACACACACATGTGGAATGAAGGAGTTGGCATTTAATAATGTATAGCTCTTCCTGGCAGTTCAGAAGAGTCAGCATTCCTCCAAGTGGTATTTTTATGTTTTGTTTTCAGATGGAGCTTGATCGATCCGCTGATCCCCCTCCTGCAATCTGGGTTGCAACAACTAAGTCTACAGTAAATAAGTGGGTAAGTGAGCCACTGCACACCTGGCAAAGGATTATAAAGTTGTGGTTTAGCACACACAACTGCCAGGTAGCAGTAGCAAATGCTCAGTATGAACCTGACTCTCAGCATGCTTTTGGACAGCGGCAAAAATCTGAAAGCTTAGGAAAGTCAGTGTGATCCTAATGGTGATACTAAAGTTAAGGTAATACTCAGAGCTTCTGACTTCTTTGTCAGAAGCCAAGAAGTACACTCAATATCCATAGAGTAGGCACTGGAGCCTGATACAACCTATAAGTGTTAGTAGAGCTTCTGACCTCATGAAGCTGCATTAGAACATAGGCATCCCAGTCCAGTATAACACAGCAGGAAACTCGCTAGGAGTATGCTTTTCTAAACAGAGAAAGCAGAAAATTGTGCTTTCTCTTATTTTCTTTTTCTCAGCATGAAGAACAGGAATGTAAATAGAGGATGAGCAGAGAAAAGTCATCAACAGTACTATTGATCCTTACATTTTAACTGAATATTTGTTTTCTTGTTTACTAATTTGTACGTGCCCAGTTGAGATCAACGTAGTTTACCTGGAAGATTGCCTAGTGTTCTCTCCAAAAAGACATTCTCTTCTTAGTATTTGTTTTAGTTTTTTTATCATGGTGTACTTTGTGACTGCATATATTTTGATTGATGTTGTTATTGTTGGGTTTTTCTCATAAACCAAACAAGTTTTTTTGCCCTTTCAGCAGATTGGCAAAACTTATAATGCATAAAATGACTAAATAATGAATTTTGTTCCTTCAGACGTTGAAAGGAATTCATAATTTTAGAGCCTCTGGAGATTATGACAATGACTGTACAAACCCTATCACACCCCTTTGTACACAACCTGACCAGGTTATTAAAGGTAAGGAAATTGGGACGTATTGTATCCTTTATTGAGGTCAGTTATAGTTACTACGAGATTAGCAAAAATAAAGGAGATGACCTTTCTTTAAATGTAATTTTGTTGTCAGCAAAAGACTCATAATAGCATATAGGTTTATTTTTAATAAAAACATTTAAAAATGCTATTTAGTGACTTTAAAAAGTGGGCTTTCTTGAGTTACTGTTTTTATCCCAAAACAGAATAGTCATGGTCTTGGTAAAGCCAACAACCATTTTGGAAAATATATAGAGTTTAATGTTATCTTTGGCACAGGACAGAACAAGTCCTTGAAATCTATGTGCTACAGCTGGGAGTGGCATGTCTGACTCTAATGACAGAGTTTGGGATTAGAATATTGAATGGCACATTTATCTGCAGTTAGGTGTTCATGCTATTACCTTTAGAATAGAATGCCCTTTCAGGAGGCCTCAAAGAGAAGGAAGATAAGAAGTAAACATTGTGAGAGATGGACCTAATTCAGAGTTTGCTGTCATCATTTGGACTTTTCCCAGGGGATAAAACTGTTTCCCCCTTGAAGTGAGGAGGCTTTTAATCTATAACCTGTTATTAAAAACAGACAATTTTTGTTTGATTGATCTTGAATTGCCTTAGATATAATTAGGTAGTCTTCTGATTTGCCTTCTCCTTTCTGGTAGCTAGTATGATTTATGTCCTGTTACATATTAGTTTATTATTGCCTTACTGTGAATTTAAATGTAATAGGAGTATTGTTTTATTAATTATGTGGTGTTTTGTTTTTTTTTTTGCTTTAGGGGGTGCTAGTATTATTCAGTGCCACATTCTTAATGATAAGAGACATATATTAACCAAAGATACCAATAATAATGTGGCATATTGGGATGTATTGAAGGTAAGTATCTTTTTGTATTAAATATAGGTTACAGGATCATGTATCCCATTAATTTTTTTATTGTAAAATAATCAAGATAATATATAATTAAGATTTACTTGCAGTAATACATTCTTTGAGGGGTAGTTTCTTATGTGAATGTTAGATAAGGCCATAATTTCACCTTTTTAAGCACCTAAAATTTGAATGGACCATTTTCTCTGTTTAGTATATTACAAACTCTGTTATATGCTGCCTTACCTTAAAATGAATACATAAGACTTTCTCATCCTTGACACTATTGACATTTTGGGCCAGATAAGTCTTTGCTGGGGGTGTGGGATTGTCCTGTGTGTTGTAGGATATTTTGCAGCCACTTCCCACTAGATGCTAGTTACCACCCCTCCCACTTCAGTTGTGACAACCCAGAAGGTCTCCAGACATTGTCAGATGTTTATGGGGTGGAAGGAGGAAGAACGCAGGACCACCCTAGGTTGAGAGCCACTGGAGTATATGAAATAATTTCGGCCATATCTTGGGCTATCCAGCCATCATTGTGATCATCAGTTATAACTTGGAACATGTTATGACAACTCCTTCTGAGACAGTTGATGTGTAGTAAGCTATTTGACTACATTCTAAATAGCACTAGAGGGTTTAAATAGGCAGTTTGAAAAGTTTGCTTTTAGAGTTCTGACAAATGTGCCTTCTTAGTGTCATTTTTATTTTTGGTCAGAGATTTCCTGGATTGAATGAATATTGTGTGCAGAGAACTGTGTTGTGAGTCGTAGATGACAGATGAGTATATATCTTCTGTGAAGAGAGGCACGAGTGGGGGAATGGGAAAGCCTTATAGATAAAGAATAGACAGATCACAGGATAGCACAATTACAACTGGAGTAATCAGGAGAGCTTCATGGTAGAGAAATCATTTGAATAGGGGCTAAAGGATCCCAGCAGATAGATAATGGGAGGACATTTTAGTAAGAGGGAGTGAGTGACAGGCACAGAAGAGGGAAGGTGCATTCTTATTCAGGGCAGGGTGAGCAGTCTTGTGTAATTGGAGACTAAGCGAATATGAGGGAGTAGTAAGGGTACAAGCATGAACGATGAGATTCAAGTCATTTCCCAAAGAGTCTTGACTTGCAGGCCCCAAAGTTGACCTTCTTTGGTACTCCCTAAATCTTAATTGTACAAAGCAGTAGTAGTATGTGTAATAGGAAGGAAGCTGGCAGACAGTTATCTGAAACATGATTAAAGGCTCTAAAGGAAAAGACCCTTTATCTAACATTCACATAAGAAACAGGTGTTGAGTATATTAAAAGGAAGAATTGAAAAAGATCTGGGGTTTAGATTAGGCTCCTCTTTGTAAGGAACAATATTCACTTAAGTTAACTTCTGGAGCTAAAGAATAAGATAAACAAGTTTCTTTCTGGGAAAAATGGAGAAACCATGGCCTGGCTAACACTTTTCCTCCTCGTGGGGCAGCTGCATGGAAGTCACATTACAAAATAGTTGCTTGGTGAGCATGGCTTCGGGACAAGGAGCCTTAGTTGAGTGGAAAGTTTAATTGCAGCAGGCTCCAAAAGTCCAATTGGTTTTTCTCTACAACAGAGATATACTTGTCAAGGTGGGTTCCATGGAGATAGGGGAGGATGTGGTCCACAGCAGCCGTAAGGACCTCGTCGGCAAGAACGTGGAGAGTCCACCTCTAACGAGGCCTGAGCTCTGCCCTGCGGCTTAGCTTCATCACATGCTGCCCGGCACCTGATGCTCTCCAGAATATCTAAAGTAATCTAATCAGGCCAGCTCTTCTCTGTGGGTCGGCTTACTGATTTTCTGCCTATGTGTCTGATATCCTGTCTTGTAGAGTCCTGCTATCTGAATGGGAAGTAGTTCTCCTAGATGGAGCACTGAGCTGGCATGTACCATAATTGGCTTTTTTGTGTCCCTAGCAGCTTCCTGTACCTGGACACTAGTCCTTGAGGTTTTGAGATCAAGTGATTGAGCATAATGAACATGACATTAAACAAAAGAAGGAAAGTCAGGAATAGTTAACATAGGCTCAAAGTTGACAGAGCTGCATTCCAGTCTTGGCTCTGCCAGCCACTGGCCCAGTGAGGTCCAGAGCATGCTGAACCTCTCTAAAATGTGCTCGTACCTATTTCCTGGTGATAGTAAGGGAATATTCAAGAAGGACTTCTTGTAGTGGTTCACACTTAGTAGTTAGGAGTCTGTTGCACTAGTGTAGGTGATAAGTCATCAGATACCGTATTTTTCGCTCCATAAGATGCACTTTTTCCCCCCAAAAAAGTAGAGGGAAAAGTGTGTGCATTTTATGGAGCGAATACTGCAAAGAAGAGTGCACATCGGGGACCTTAATGATGCCGTGGGGAAGCCTGCAGCCAGATCAGAAAGCAGGGACTGCATGGAAGGAGAGCGGGTCCAGGCAGGTCAGGTGCGTCTTATGGAGTGAAAAATACGGTATTTATCTGGACTAGGATGAGAACAAGGATGGTAGGACAGAATAGAATGATTAGAAAGATATTTAGGCCTGTAGGTTACAGTGATGCTTGAATCAAAGTGGGTATGAAAGAAAGGAAGGAGCTGAGATGGATTAGTTTGGTGAGTGGAAGTGATACAGGAAATAAGAGGAAAAAATGGGTTGTTGAAGGAAAGAGATATGCTGAGGATGATGGTGAATTTGAGCTTATGTGGGATATCTGGGTAGAGGTGTTTGCGGGGCAGACAGTTAGCTGTTCAGCCTAATGCCCAGGTGGAAGAACTAGGCTGCAGAAATAGGTTCACCAGCTTGCAGATTACAAAGTCATGGAAAACAGCAGTTTCCAAGGGATACATCTATATTGAAAAGAAGAAACCAAGTCATCACCCTTTCAGGAATTGTTAGAAAAAGAGAAAGCCACAAAGGTGGGTCATAAAAAGGAGTAAGAAAACCAGGAGTCTGGGAGCTCAAGAACTAATTCAGTATTTTGGAAGGGAGCTTGTGGTTAGCAGCATTGGCCTGCTGGAATCTGTAAAATATGGAATGGAATGTCTTGTGGATTTAACCAATAAAGAGAATGGTGTCTGGGGAGAGCGGTCTCTAGGGAATCAGTCCTAAGGGCAACAGCCAGATGGAGGGGGTTGAGTGCTGATTGGGAGGTGCAGAAACGGAATTTGAGTGGAGACCGTCTTTGATGAAGTTTGGCTTGGGTGAAGTGAACAGGAAGGAGCAATAGCTATAGAGGATTTAGGGATGAGAGGGTCAAGGGAAGGTTTTGTTTCGGTGTTCAGGTATTTTTCATGTGGCAGGAATTTGAACATGATCATTCACTGCTCATGGAGAGAAGCCAGTAGAGACAAGAGAGGGTGATGATGAGACAAGGTCCCTAAGAAGCAAGAGGTGAGGGGTACAGAGCACACCAAGAGGGGATACCTTTTTTTTTTTTGCACCAGGAAGAATGGTAGCAGAAATTAAGGGAATTTTGTCAAAGCTTCTCTTTTTGAAGAGTGGAGATCAGGGTCATGTGCTAAGGGTAGTGATGGATGGTAGCAAGGTCAAAGTTATGAGGAGAGTACAGACAAAGATGTGGAGGACTGACTGGAAGCAGAAGAAATCCCAGGTAGCATTAATGATCCAGGTGAGGTTGGAGATCAGACATTTATAGCAGGAATATTGTCAAGGATTTGAGAGGCCATGTCCTTTGTGTTGTCCATGTAAAAGCAAGAATGTTGAACCAGGGCTCAAGTCTGTAGTGAATGACAGAGAGTGAGCACAGAGGTTCCTAGATGGCAGTGAGGAAAAGGGGTACAGTTTACTGCAGCTAAATAACATGGGCCTCAAAGAAAAAGGCATCTTTACATGGAGATGGTGGCTAGTGGTTTATCTGTGCCCTTAAGGAGCTATGGGATATAGGATAAGAAGCAGAACCACCCATTCAGAAGATGACTGAAGAATTGGAACCCTGAGGGCAAAGCCAGGCTGCTGTTAGGATGGGGAGGTGTGATGTGCTACAGGATAGAAATGCTCACGGCACCAGGAAGTTCAGGAAATGCTTTGGGGAAGCCCACATATTTTGGGACCAAGAGAAAATAAGGATTATAATAGTCAAGAAAGGGAAAGCTGGGATGGCTCAGCGGGTAAAGCGCTCGCTTTGAAACCCCGAAAACCGAGGATCAAATCCGGGCTCCAGCCCATGCGGACCCACATGCTGAACTGGGGTGTGCCCCAAGTTCAGTTCTTGCTGGGACCTATGTGGGAGGCTCCCAGCCCAGTTCCTGCCCTGCACAGCCCTGTGCCGCCTGTGGAGTGAAACTATATGGAAAACTAATGTCGACT
Source organism: Craseonycteris thonglongyai (assembly GCA_004027555.1). Lineage (NCBI taxonomy): Eukaryota > Metazoa > Chordata > Mammalia > Chiroptera > Craseonycteridae > Craseonycteris > Craseonycteris thonglongyai. The sequence goes on along the minus strand of PVKE010023838.1, from coordinate 4,345 downwards.
ATGGAGACTGCTCTGGGCCCTCCCCCTTCTGTCTGTCTCTGTTTCTCTCTGTCAAAAATCAGTAAAATAAATCTTTAAAAAGTAATAATAATAATAAAGAAAGAGAAACTTGAATCAGGAAACATATGACCTCACATATAGTTGGAATATAAAACTGAAAGTAACAAAGAAACAAAGACTTATGGACACACTCAGTAGTTTGGTGGTTACCGGGGGGGTGGCACCAGATACGTGGTGATGGAAGGAGAGCTGATTCTAGGTGATGTAATGTAGGTTTGTACACCTGGAAACTATCTAATTGTCACCAATCAATGTTACCCCAATAAATTTAACAAAAAAAAGAGAGAGAGAGAGAAACTTAAATTTGCTGCCTATATGTCACAGCTTTATGTGAAGGTAGTTTCAGAGTTCTCTTAGAAATGCATAATTGCATTTATTGTTCCTTGAAGATGCTTTTGCTTCATTTGGCATTGTTTTTAGGTAAGTGTGGTAGTATATTATATCAAGATCAGCAAAATTAAATTACAGTTTACAAAAAGATTTTGTGGGTCTTTAAAATTTTTAATATTAATAGTTATTTAAAAGTAAGGGCTTCCAGATAAAAATATTTGACCACATTCTTTTTGAAATGTAGATTCTAATTTAGACAAATGGGCAGATGTATACAATTTTGAGTAGCTAAGTCAGAATCAATTTGCCATTTAATGTTGATAATTATCTCTTTTTTTATGTATAGGCATGTAAAGTTGAAGATCTGGGCAAAATGGATTTTGAAGATGAAATTAAGAAAAGATTTAAGATGGTATATGTGCCAAATTGGTTCTCAGTAGACTTAAAAACAGGGGTAAGGTAACAAATGATATTTGTACAATTTGGGATAGTTGAAAATTTCTAATATAGCTCCAAATTAATAGTTATTAGTTAGAGTCCTATGTTTTTAAGTGAAAAGAAAAACATTTTCATGTTAATACTTGAAAATGCAGTTTAAATGCCTTTTGGTGTCCCAGTAAATAAATTGTAGTTGATTGAATTGCACAGAACACATTTTGGTTCTGAATCTGTGGCTTAGCACTTTAGTTAAATAGTACAAATAAATAAAGGTTTAGAGACTTATTTGGAGAATATATGCAAATGGAATGACATTCACAATGTATTTTTGACAGATGTTGACTATTACTTTGGATGAGAGTGATTGTTTTGCTGCTTGGGTTTCTGCAAAAGACGCTGGCTTCAGCAGCCCAGACGGGTCGGATCCCAAACGTGAGTGTGTCCTTTCTCTTCCTTCTCCTTGAGAAAGAGAAGGCAGGTCTGTGCTGCTTTGTGCTGTGTACTCATCTATGAGTCGTTCTATTTTGTTGATGGTATCTTTGGTCAGCATCCTCCTAAGGAGATAGCATGTAGAAATACCTGATATACACAAATACAATTTTAGTGGCTGTATATGGAAATAGCCCTTTAAAGAGTATAACTCCTGTTTATGTTTGTTCATTTTTTTTAAATGGCTATATCTGAACAACCCAATAGAATATCTGTTTGCTGCATGTTATCACTGCTTTAAACATTTTAAGATAAAATTTTAATAGACTTGGCAAAACCTCTAGTCTTGCCTTTAAACATCATTGACATTGGGTTAAGAATTTAACATCATAATATGTGAAAATTTATCATTTTTATTCCTTTTCCTCTATTTTTAGGTGAAAACTACTAACTCTTTTCCATTTATTTTCTTGTTGATCAACTGTCTTGCAGTGAACTTAGGAGGACTATTACTCCAGGCCCTCTTAGAATATTGGCCTAGAACACATGTGAACCCAATGGATGAAGAGGAAAATGAAGTCAACCATGGTTTGTGCTTTCATATCAGGATCATTGATTAAAAATTACTCAGAAGTTAAAGAGACTCTTTCAAGAAACATTTTAAGCTTTTGCTAAACTGTGACATAGTATCTGTAGTGTGCTCAGTTCATTGCCTTCCTTCCATATCCCAAAGGAAGAACATCCATCCAGTCTTAACTGAGAGTCCAAGGAGCTTTCGATCAGTGAGACTGCTCAAGACAGACAGAATGAACCCTGAATAGTCAAATGACCTTTGTCCTTAAAAGTAGGCAGCTTAGCAGGTGTATTCCAAACATACTGCTTAAGAGTGTCCAGGGGCCTGCTGGGTTGACCTGCAAAGCGAGCTAATTAGCTGCATCAGAAAGCCAGGTTTTATTGTTTCTCGGTTTTTTGGCTAAGATCATGTGTAGAAAGCCAGGTTTGTCTTTGGGTGGTCATCTTACTCCATGCTGGCCTGAAATACTGCTATTATTACCTGCTGTGATGATCTACCCAGTCTTGGCTTGGAATGTTTCAAAAAAGTCAAATTGCAACTCAGAAGTGTCAGGGACAGTGAAGAAGTATGTATGAAGAGTTAATGTCACTGAGGACATTCAGAAGCTGAGTGCCACAGGCGGTGACAGCAGCTTTCTCTGGGCAATAGAGAACATGTTTTGAATGTATTGAGTTTGGCTCAGTTTGATTAAAGAAAGGGGAAGAAGGAACTAAAAGTTGGACAGCTCGTGTGTAGCCTGTAGCTGGTTGAAGAGCCCTGGTGCCGTGCCTTCTGAGGGCTCACGCTCCTGAAGGGGCTCCTGCGTTCTCGAGTTGGCACACTTCTGGTGGTCAGCTGTGATGGCGGCCTCCTGCCAGTGACGTCGTTCTGGCTGACTGATTCGTCCATAATGATTTTTGGAGTTTAAATCTCTTTTGCAAGGATGAGTTGCTTCCCTGAAAGCTGGCCTTCTGTTGTCTCTGTCAGAGAGAGGTCAGTAACCCCACCCATGGTGCCTTTTCTTTTCTGTCACCTGGTCCACTTGGCTCCCCCATCAGAATTGTACAGTGGACTGTGAACCAGAGAAACTCAATAGAAAGAGCTCTCCGCAGAGAGTTGGAAATGCTGGGTTCTGGTGTGAGCTTTGCCATTTATCAGCTGTGTACCTATGGGCACGTCATTTCCTGTTCCTGGCTTGTCCTCCATCTGTAACATGACAGGACATCCTCAGAGGCCCAATTAGACAATAGAGATTAATCAAGAAACAGTGGTACAGTCAGCACCCCTTAAATCGAGACTTTAGTTGGGGGAGTAAATAAATGACAAGAACCCCCAAATCATCCTTATCAAACTGCCCTAGTGAAGGCAATACAAGGCCCACCCACCTCCCCAGCGAGCACTCAGGACATGGCACACTCTGCCTGCTGGGTACTCGCCTGCAGCACCGGCTTCATGCCTACTGGATATGCAAGTTGCTTAGATTATACTTCTTGAGTGGTGCAAGTAATCAGAGACCTGTAGTGAGTCCTAGTGGGGAGTAATGAAGATAGATGGCCATGGACCATGACCTTCAGGAACTGCCATTCTGGTGAGATGGGGCTATTTGCATAAGGCATGAGCTCAGAGCCCAGAGCTAGATGTCCTAAGGGAGGTTAGGAAAGTGCTGTGAGGCTTCAGAGGGTGAGCTTGCGCCCAGACTCATTAGGGAAATGTTATGAACAAGTTGGCACTTGAGTGGGGGTTACCTGCCCTTTGGTGGAATGATTACAAAGAAAACAGTGAAACGAAACCTACAGAGAGCGATAAAAAAAAGGGGGTTAGAACCTCTTTGATTTTACTTTTCACTGATAGCTCTGCCATTAGTTATTTAAATTTAAACCATTCTTTTTTTCTGGCCCAAGAAACTTTTCTGAGCTAGGTGTTCTGGAAAACCAAGCAGATTGCCATTTACACACAGGGTTCCTAGACTTCCCTGGCTCAAGATGGCTCTAGTAGATGGTTTTATTTCTGTTTCACATCTCAGACATGAGTCTCTTCTGTTAAAACTCTCTAACATGCAGTCATTTCCCAAAAGGTTCATCACAGCTTGCCATACTTCTTATTTTTAGGAATTTAATTTTGGTTTGTTTTTTGTCTTTATTTCTGACTGGCTGACTTATAGGACTTTTGACTTTAAAAATCTTAGTGTTTGAAACCTGTGTAAGTGAAATGTTTAGGATCTGTGTTCTCAGCACCAGCTCTGCATCTGACACCCTCTGTGTCTTTTCCCAGTAAATGGGGAGCAGGAGAACCGAGTGCAGAAGGGAAATGGGTACTTCCAAGTGCCCCCACACACCCCTGTGATCTTCGGTGAAGCTGGAGGCCGCACACTGTTCAGGTATGGGCTCTGGGGGCTGGAGGCCGCACACTGTTCAGGTATGGGCACTGGGGGCTGGAGGCCGCACACTGTTCAGGTATGGGCACTGAGGGCTGGAGGCCGCACACTGTTCAGGTATATGGGCACTGGGGGCTGGAGGCCGCACACTGTTCAGGTAT
>PVKE010023837.1:0-24308 GCA_004027555.1 Craseonycteris thonglongyai | reverse complement strand
TAATGAGAAATGAATTATTAGTACTATAGAAATGAGAACCTTAAAAATGAGGATTATACAATAAAAAGAGCAGCTGTAATTTACTACATATTAAATTTCACAGAGTTTAGATATTTCTTTATTACCACTCCCACGGAAACACAATAGAGAAAAAGAAGTGCTAAATGGAATCTTTCAATATTTGGAGGGCTGTCTAGAAAGTATCCAGCCATATACCGGTAATATGAAAACCAGAGCACTTATTGCTGGATTATTTCCAGACAGCTCTCATATGAGTAGTAAACCTCTGGTTGAGACCCAGTTCCACTCACATATTTAGCAAGCATTCACTGGTTACTATCTACAGCCAATCACTGTGCTAATGCAGTTTATCCCTCCCAGAATTAGGCCTGTTAAGAAACCACTTCCAAGGGGTGATTACAGCCTGATACTGCCCATTCAGAAAAATAAATATTGACCACAATAGTCAGCCAGGACCCATACATAAGTATACTTAGAAATTTTCTGATTTATGAAATCACAAAGACTTATGAAAAGAATGGGCCCCTGCTATGAAATCTGAAATATGAAGCCACACAATTCTTCCATTGGTGGTCTTCGGGTCTTTGGATCTAAAGTCTTCATTCAGGTCTGAACTTACACCACTCACTTGTGCTGATTCTTCTTGAATTAAGATACAGCAGACTCTCCATTAACAAGAACACAAGCAACCAACACTCTCAAGCAACCGGCAAAATGTTTTTGCCGGTTGCTTGAGCTTGAGTTAACAAAGAGTCTACTTACATTTATCCAGTATCTACCAATCCCCATGAATGCCGGTTAACTGAGAGTCTACTGTACCAAATTCATACAAGCTTTGTTTCATTCCAAAATGTTTTCTAAAATGGTGACTTCTCTTTTTAACCTGTCTCATAGCAATAAAGCAGCCATGTTTTCCATACTCCATACTCTAGCGTTCTCCAAGGGTGTGGAAAAGGAAGAGATTTGGGGGGAGGGGGGTCTGGGGGACAGGAATAAAATGCCTCTGTTAGAATCCACTCAGTAGCAGTAACATAAAACTTTCTAAAAAACACACTATAAAATACCCTTGGGGTTTTACAACCTAGCAGCTTCACACCTACAATCACATGAACTACACTGAAACTAGAAATTCAAAGGTGAAGATAGGCAGTACCAGTTTTTAAGAAACTCATCATTTGGAGGGTGGGGTTCAATCAAGATGGTCTAAATTATGTGACCATGTCACAGTCTTTTTATAAAATTATCAACAGTGTACTCTCAGAACAGGAAGAGGCCTTTGGTTCAGTCTGGAGAATGTACCAGGGAAGGATTCATGCAGGACACACTGTACAAACTGAGTCCTGAAGGACTAACAGGAATCCAATGCACGTGAAGAAAGGAGACTGTCTCTGAAATTCATCCCATCTTTCCCACATCATTACTGTTATTCAAACACCCACCACCTCTCCCATAAAAGACTTCAATCGCCTCCTTAAGGATATTCCTTCCTCAATGTTGCTCCTCTACAATCTTCTTCCCATTGCCTTCTACTTTTAGAAATCATTATATGACATTTCATTCTTAAGCCTATTAATGTGTGAGGTGGAATCATATGCCAAAAGAAACAGAGCAGAGAATGAAGAATGTACATAGAAAGATGATTTAAATGATCCCATGCATGACAGGAGAACCTAGAGCTAAGAAAATGAGGAAAGACTCCCTGTTCTCAAGGACATTAAAATGGAACAGTATCTCAACATAGAAGCAAGTTCTCCACTATTTCAAAGAGAATATCTGGTGATCAGAGCCTACTAAAGGAATCCAAACTACTTGTTTTTATAGTCAGCTCTGTCATTTAGCCACAGTCTAATCACCCAACTCTGCATATTACTGTTAAAAAAAAAACACAAAAAAAAACAATTTCAAGTGCACACTGTGTAATTAACACTTACCAGCCTAAGTGGAATGTTGCTTAGGCGTAATTAATACTTGCAAAAGCACGCTAAGTTTTTTGCAAACAACTGCTACATAACAGAAAAATATCTATTACTATTCTATCATCTCCCCCAGCCAAAGCTAGTTTTGGCCTCCCAGTACTGCTGGCAGCAAAGGAAACCTGACATCATTCTTCTAAGCACAATTGACGGGCCAGCTGTGCCATTATCCTGTGGTCACGCACGGTAATACCCGCATTATGTGTCTGTGCCAAAATTACCCTCTTGGAACAGAGTTCAGCTGCTGAGACTGTGAGCTGAGAAAACCTTCTGGGTTCAGAAGACCAGTCATGGTGAGGGACATTTTAGTCTGATAATGGCCCTAAATTACTGATATCAACTTGGTGCTTGAGACTCAGGGCAAAAGTAGCTACGGGGGTACTTTTTATGTGAACATTGGCCAAAAATATGAATGCAGCTGCCTTAGTCTTGATTTTCTTCCCTAGTTTTATGGGATATTTAAGGTCATGGCTATAAATATAAATAAAATTTATATAAAACACCAAATTAAGTGGAAAGCATTTTAAGTATTCTAAAATACATCTACTTTTTTTTTCTGATTTATAGATTTTTAGAAACATAAAACCCAGGCCCCAAGCCAATTGCTGCTTTAATATACAACTGTGTAGTTGTGTATTTTCAGGTATAAAATATACCAAAGTGATAAGAGGTTGGTAATTCAGTGTGGTACTTAGAGTAACAGCTTGATGGAGGTGTTCCATATGCTTGATTTATGAAAACACACTCATTTTATTCAAAGAGAAATTCATGTTCTTATACAAAGTTAATCTTTATGAAAATAAAAAAAAGTTTTCTATTACAGGAGCAAAGTAACATTTATTAGGTCTTTGTAAATATAAATGGAAAGAGAGAGCGATTATGATAGAAAATAAAACTAATTCCATAATCACTTGGCTCAGGTAACCGCTTGTTGATATTTTCTTAAAGCAGAACTTGGTCAAGGTTAGTAAAAGTAACACATAAATCTTTCTCTCCCTCACAGCTCTCTCTCTCAAAATATAATCATTTTTAAGTTTCCTAAATTATCTTCCAGAAAATAAAAATGTTCTATATATATATGAGTACAAATGTATATATGTAAAGTGTGTGTGTGTGTGTGTGTGTGTGTGCCTGTGTACGTGTGTGTACCTGTGTATGTGTGTATATATCCACCTTTTGTTTTCTTACCACAAACAGTAAACTTCTGGGTCAAAGGGCATATGCATTTTATTGTGCTATATATTCCAAGCATACTTTGCAAGTAAGCATTCATCTTTTACAGAATTAATCTTTATGTAAGCTCAGCCTTTGGATGTTAATCCACTGAGCCAGTGATGGCATCAATAAACACTGCTTCCTATTAAAAAATAATAATAATTTTTATGTAAATCAAGGAAAAGCAAAATGTTTGCAGAACCAAAGAAAAATAATTTACTATTCATCTACAGTATTGTAAAATGGATGAAAGAAGAAAGGATTGTCTTTAAGGAAATGTACTGAACTTCCTGCCTTTCTGACCCAGATCCGTTAACTGAAACACTAAGCCACTAGATCTCACCCAGTTCTGAGACCAAATTTTTTCACTGTTTGGGGAAAGTGTGAGAAGTCAAAGTTACTGAATATCTGATCTTTCATCCTGGTTCCATCCTGACTTTTTACCTTAGTTCTAAAAAAGGAACTTTTGTTTTATTCCAATACCTGGATCTTTGATCCTATTCATATGTCTTAATTATTGCCTGGCATTCAAGTTCCTGTGACAATCAGGTTCTTTTTCCTTAAGAATTCTCGAGAACTGGAGTCCTGATAGTGAATCCCAGTTCCTATGGTGGCTCCATGACATCTGTCCTCTGTAAAATTTTCTGCAAATGTATTGAGACCTCCTGTATCTATTGTCTACTCTAGACCTCCTTGACAACAATGCTATGACCTACTGCTACAGTCATTTGCTTCTACCTGTCCAGGGACTGACCACCCTTACCATGGCTGGCTTCCAAATCCTGTTAGCAATAAAATGAGCTTTAGCATGACGAAAAAGCAATTTTGAGATTTCTTCTATAAATATTATAAAAATTCATGTTCATCTCTTAGTAATTCAATTCTTTTTTATAACATGAATATATCAAAGACATCCATGGGAGTAGCATTTAGTTAATTACCACTGTGGCAGAATAAACTATAGCCCATGGAAGCAAATAACAAAAGCACCCCTAAAAATGCCAAATTCCTCTTAGAGAAAATTACCACCGGAAAAACCTGGCTGATCATCAAATTAAAAAATAAAATTGTTTCATGTGCCTATATTGATGCCAGAGTGCAAGATAAAAGTCTGCATTTCTGAATGAAAATTCAAGTGTCCACAATCAATAGTTTCATACTTGAGGATAAGGGGGGAGGGGGTGGGAGAGGAAGAAGGGGGGCTAAATATATGGTGATGGAAAGAATTGTATACCTGGAACCTATATAATTTTTACTAACCAATGCAACCCTAATAAATTCAACAATAAAAAAAAAAAACTCAAGTGTCCAAATGGTATTTACTCACTGTAATCAGAGATACTCAGGTATTTCATCTGTTACTGAGACCTTTGTTAGACCACCTTCTATCTGCCAAGGATCATCCATTGTTCTGCTATTCCCCATTCCTTGGGACAAGCCTGTGTATTTTAGAAGGCCAATACTACTCAATGTTGAGAGTGGCAGTAAACTTATCTTTGCCTTGTACTGTAATCTTCCTCTGGTGCCCCTGGGGATGCATGCCAACACCCCAATATTCTTGGTTTGTCCATACACATCTGGGTATTTCTGAAGCCACTGAACCAGTTGGTGATCAAGCCCCCAGGAGAAGAAGGAGCACATTAGCCTTGACTTGTTTGTTTACCCTCTGTCTCCCTTCTTCCCACACCCTTCAGGTACAAAGGAGTGAGCTTTTCGTTTTTGTTTTTTTTTTTAATATTTATTTATTTGTTTTTAATTGTTTTTTTTTTTTATTTTTATTTATTTTTTTTTTTAATTTATTGTTAAATTTGATGAGGTTACATTGGTTGGTAACAATTAGACAGTTTACAGATGTACAAGTCCACCTCACATCATTCATGCATCGTATTATGTTTAATTGTTTTTTGACAGAGAGAGAGAGAGAGAGAGATACAGAGACAGAGAGAGAACTGAACTGGGGGAGCTCCCAGTTCAGCACATGGTTCCGCACTGGCCGGAGCCGGGATTCAATCCTCAGTCCCCGGCACTGCAAAGTGAGCACTCAACCCACTGAGCCATCCCAGTTTCCCCTAAGAGAGCTTTTCTTATCCTTCCCTTTCCGTGTACTTGGGACTTCCTCTTGACAAGACAAAAGGACATGAGTAGGGCATTTCATTTCCTTCACAGCATATCCTCCTTTGTCCCAATCCCTGCAACCATCAACTCCAAATAGGTGTTTGTTGGGGTGTGGAGGAAGAGTAAAAGCTGAGGAATGAGGAAACTAAACTGGGAGAATTTTTCATAATATACCCAATTATAAATAAATTTATTATTACTAACAAGAAAAAGTCACCATATGTGAAAAAAAAAGCCAGATGTTGAGTCAGCAAGTACCTCTAGTATTTATTTGCAGTTCTTGCCTCTTGTCTTATTGAGAGTTTATTCTATCTTGAAGGTTTGGGAAAATATGCCGCTTCAGAGTGTTTTCTGGGGAAAAAAATTGGGGGGGCACCTAATATATTTCAAGTGTTGTCAGGTGTTCCAAATGTGAATTACTGACTCTTGTATTGAATTATCTTCTGTGGACCCATGTGCTCCACCTTCACTTGCCACCCCTTATATACACTAATCAGATATTTTCATGGAAGTTGCATTGAAACGATCTTAAAATGACTTGGATCAAAAGCATTAGATGAAAAACAGGGCTTAGGAAAAACAAACCTTTAATTATTCTCTGCATTAAGTACTTAGCTCTCTGTGAATTGCAACATTTTTACAAATACTTATATTGGTATACTTATAGTTTGATAACCTACAGACACATAGAATTTGTCCAAGTGATCTGGGGGAATACAATTATTATGATATTGAAATCAAATCTGTTGCAACAGCACCAAGGCAGTTTCCAACCCTCTAATCCTCCCCATTCCCCAGGTTGTATAATATTAGCATGTCATACAGTATAAGGACATCTTAGAGAGGTAAAGTGGGCCATTCCTAAGATTTAGAACCAAGACAAGGTTGGGGCAGGGGGAGCTCCAGGTTTACTAGAGTTCCCACAATACACCCTATTTCCAGTGATACCAGCAAGCGTCTACCTCCAGTAAGTATCTATCTACCTACCCATCTATATATTTATCTCTGAGAGAATAGCAAAGAAATGGGGGGTGAGGTAGCATATTCACATTCTCATTGCTTTATATATTTAAATATATATAATAGATGAACTTTCAGACAAAAAATGTATATATAGCTCTGCCCATGCATATGATAGCCACATATAGCATAGTATACAAAATACACAAAATCATTCAAAAGAGTCAGTTAGTAACCATTTAGGACTTCCAAATCATGTAATTCTGTAGAATGGCAAGCACAGAATTTGTGAAATTTAAAGGGAAGGTGTTTGCATAGTTTAAACTTTCCACAGTTTTTGTCAGCTTAGGCAATTTGGCCATTCCCCTAAATTATAAAGAAAATATTGTATATACAGATAATTCTAGAAAATTGCACACACATACATCCATCCATTTCTCATTGCATTTAAATCTTTCTCCTTGTCAAGTTAAAAACAAACAAATTGTTGCTCGTTCAAATTGCAATTTGCAACCCACTAAACTAATACAATTCAAGTAGATTTAAATGAATGCAGCAATGAGAGGCAACAGAACCTGAAGTCTGAGATTATTAATTCTATAGCAAATCTGTATGTTTAACCTCTCTGTGCCTCAGTTTTCTCATTCAAAAACAACAGAATAATGATAGTATCTAATTCATAAATAGTTATGAGAATTAAATGACATAAAGCTCTCAAAACAGTAACCAACAGTGAGTAACTACTCTACACATGTTCATCAACTAAATAAATATTACATGAAAGCACAAAATGTATTCTTTGCTTCCAAGGTCAAACAACAACATTAGCTCTTCAAACAGACTGTTAGATCTAATAGCAGGAAATGACCAGCTTTAAGAATAAATTAGGGGAAGCCTGGATGGCTCAGTGGGTTAGGCGCTCACTTTGCAGCGCCGGGGACCAGGGATCGAATCCCGGCCCCAGCCCATGCGGAACCATACGCTGAACTGGGAGCTCTCCCAGTTCAGTTCTCTCTCTCTCTCTCTCTCTGTCAAAAATAAATATAAATAAATAAATAAAAGAATAAATTAAGATAAATGAGAAAAGCAAGATATTTTTGTCCTCTTTATATCCTGGTCTTTAGTACATGTGGGCTTTTGAATCAAAAGAGTACATTTACTCAACAATTTATTTTTCTTTTATTTTGTTCTTTTTTTCCCCTATGTAGTATCTTCTTTTTTTCTGGTCCACAGGAAATGTCAAGTTTGGTTCAGTGCTGACCTCAGAAGCACAAAAAATAAAAAAATGTGAGAGCATTAATTCTTCCTAGTTTGCTAATAGTGAAGCTATGTATATATAGATTGATCTTTTAGATATCAACCACACTCCTCTACAACCTGATATCAAATCAATTAGGTAAGCATCAAAATACACAGAAGAATTATTACTACTACTGTTCATTCAAAAACCTGAGAATATAAGCAGTACTAGTGGGGGTGGGCGGGCCAGATGGTTAACATAATCAGAAAGTTAGTAGGTCCTGACAGTATCTGAAACTGGCCTTTTTGATTGAAAGGGCACAAGAAAACACTTAACTAGTATGAAAATATCTGTTCCATTGATTATCACCTACCCAAAATCCCACCATTAGAGAACATTTATCTGGATCACAGAGATATCTTATTTTTTTAAAGTCTCCAATTTTTTCTTCAGGAAATAATATATAAATGCAAAGACATCATTAAAATAAACATTCTACTGTGAGGTTTTCCAAAGCCCCACAGCAACATTTACTACTTGACCATCTACCTTCCCATAGCATGAAGAAAACACATATACTATCATATTTAGTTGTCTGTGTGTCTTTCTGCTCTACTATGAATTTCTTGAGAACATCTTGCCTTAATATCTTTGAATTCTTTTCACTGAAGGTACACACATTCAGAATCAGTGCCTAGTTGAAAAGACACCTGGGAGCGTCCCTTTCACAGTAGATCTAAGGCCACCCTAACAAGGTTAAAAATTACTAAAAACACCAAAAGTCTCTATTGTTATGGTAATTAATGGGATAGCAAAATTATTCTGTCATAATACAGCCTCAGGTATAAAACAAAGAGGAGTCCACTTCCTTTCCCAACTCCTATAAAACTAATTGATTTTTATTTCATTAAGAGAACCTTAAAACTTTTATCCCTGAGTTTATTTTACTATTAGTGTACAGAAAATTCACTTTGAGAGATACTGGTGTTTTTTTTAATTATAATTTGATTCCACTGTATAATTTGTTATATTTACATAGATTGGAAGTACAAACTCAATCTTTAGTCCCAGAATCTCCTATAAAGAGATGTCACAGTAGCAATATTCTAACTTTTTGATATTTTTTTATTTAAATATACTAGGAAGGTAAATATTTAAGGTTAATATTAGGAAGGTAAATATTTAGCAATTAAAATTACCAATGGAAATTACATATTGAAATAAAAAAATTCATTCAACAGGTATTTCCTGAATATTTATTTTATGCACTGTTCTAGAGTAATGAATATATACTATATTCATTACTATAGTAATATAAGTAATATAATAAGATATATATGTCCCTGCTCTCTTGTAGATTATATTCCATTGAATACAGAAAAGGGATGGATGGGTAGAAGAATAGATGGATATCAAAACAAATGGACAAAAAAGAAAAACATCAGAAATGCTTTATTAATATAGACTATTAAAAATAGGGTGATGAAACAGAATGATTGAGTGATTGCTTTAGATTGGGTGTTAGAGAAGTCCTTGTTAGGTTTTGGACAGCAAAGGAGTCATGGGAGACTAAAATTAGTCAAGAGATAAATTTAATTGCATGTTTGAGTGTCAAGAGGTCAGGAAAGTGTACCAGAACCTCTCTGAGTAGAAGGAGAGTTGAATATTTATTAAGCAGCATAAACAAAGGTGGTGTGAGGAAGACAAAGGTAGCCTGAAGCCAGAGGTTTAGCGGGGGGGAAGGTTTCATTCGTTGTCTTTGGGTTTCCCATAACTTGTTCCCATGGCCCACTGTACTCGTTAGGTCCCTCCTGTAACCTTCCATTATGCAAGGGCCTTCTCACTCACCATGCACTGGTAGCCTTGGAAAATGGGAGTCACAAAGACATAGGCAGTGAAGTAAAAAAAAATAATAATTGGCCTCTCTTTTTTATTTATGGTTTTTCTTTTCTTTTTTTTTTTTCCATTATGGCCTAACATTTCCCCCCTCTTTGCTTTTGCAAATACTAATCTTAGGGAGAAGGGCAATGGTCAATCTTCTTAAACTATTCTCTGCTGAGTATGGGCTGCAACCTCAGGAGAATCTAGGGATTGTTAGCAAGGAGGCTGTAATGATATTCCTGCATTAGTATGGTGAGAGCTGTTTGCTACTCAGTGATTTGTATAATAGTCTTTTGTATGAAATGCACGAGTCTAAAAGAAAAGGGCAATAACCATATATGAGCTCAAATGGGCTGAGGAATGTGGGTGAGCATGGGGCAGCCCTAAGGCAGAGGGAGCTATTGGAAGGAGGGTGAGCCAGTCCTGGTGAAGTTCAAGGGAGAGTTTAGCAAGCCAAGTCTTTAGGATTGGGTGGGTTCAACGAACCCAGGATTGGGGGCAATACAGAGTGTTGAAGTACCAGGAGATGCCAAAGGAGGCAGAACCTGAGAGAAAACTAGGTCCATTGTTGTTCTGAATGGTGGCAGGAAGACCAATGTGGGGGATAGTGTGGTGTTAGAGAGCGTGAGCTGTGGTGGAGGCCTTTTCGGAGGTGGTGGGGAAAGGCTTGGTGCCAGGCAGGAAAGGTATCAAGAAAGGTTAAGAGGTAGCAGCGACTTTTGATGCGGGGCATTTGAGTAAAGTTGACTTGCCTGTCTTAGCTGGGCATATATCCTTGGGCCTGATGAGCAGCAAAGGAATAGGGAGGTCTGTGGGCCCCTTGAGAATTGAAAATGCAGCAAACTGAGCAGGCATGGGTTTTTGCACTAACAAATAACAAAGGGTGGGGGTGGAAGATAAGTGACCTAAAGAAGGTGAGGAGAGGCCAGTGTTCAATGTGAAGAGAACTGTGATCAAGAGGGTGGCAAGGGCCTGGTTATCGGAAAGGATGGATTTAGCTTTAGAAGCAAGCCAGGCACCTTCCCAAATAGCACCCTAGTTTATTGGGTGAGTGACTTCATCAGGATGTGGAGAGGCTGAACGCCCGGGATGGCTAGAAGCTAGGTAGGGGATCCCTAATGGAAGGCAGTGAGTTTGGTTTCCTTGTGAGTTCTACGATTGCCCAGGGAAATGAGGCCGGAGCCTGATTGGTGATCCCTGCAGTGGATGACACATTCTGGCTGGGAGCTGGAGAGCTTTGAGTAGCTTGAGAATAGGCACTCCATGGACTACATGGGAACCTTGGGAAGTGAGGAAGCCACATGCAACCCAGAAGGATACTGGGAGTGGAGAATGTGGAAGGAATATTTAGAATAAGTATAGATGTTAACAGCGAACTTCAGCAAGAACGAGAGCCAGGCAAAGGGTAGTGAGTTCAGCCTTTTGAGCTGAGGTATTAGAGGAGAGAGGATAAGATTTAATAAATTTTCTCCATTATTAAAGACCTTGAACTTCAGCTCCAGGAGATCAGAGTGAGATCAGGGCAGCAAGTTTCTCCTTGCACTTGGCCAAGCTCAGATAAGCTTGTTTCCACAGGGTCAGGGCTGCTGTTCCAAGAAGCAATTCCAGTAGCCCTATTAACTCTGATTTTGTAGCTCCCAAGCTCAGCTAAACTTGGTTCCTGCTTGCCCCCTCGGGTTTATTTTTGTTAAATCTTTTTCTGCCTCATTATTCCCCATCTCTAATCAGCAATGAAAATCTCTGGGGAATGGAAGGTCAGTCTTCTATAATTACTTCAGGCTGAGTAGGGGCACAGAGCTGTCCCTATCTATGAGATTGCCAGTTAGGATGGTGGAACGATTGGGCCCCAGAAAGTCTGGGCCACCTCATCTATGGACTGAATAAAGTTAGGAGCTTTGAGCTGAAAGTCATAGTTCTGATCTAGGGGCTGAGGACAGTTACAGAGCTGCTCGTGAGGATGGGCTGGAAGCCTTGGGTGCAAAACTGCTATAGTCTGGAAGAGACAAAATTAACTATAATAGAAGGTTAAAGAGACAAGGTCTAAACAAAAGTAACCTGAGAATTACAAGGGGTGGGACTAACAGGAGTGAGAGAAGAGACTATAACAAGATCCCTAGAATGGAGCCAGGGAGTCTCCTGGGGTCTTTTAAGGCCTCGGGTATGTCTTTATCTGAAGAAGGTACTGGCTATAGTTACAAAAGAAACAAATTTAAAGGCGATCTCAGGTATCTTAAGAGAAAGGTAATAAGGAGTACATCCCATGCTCTGGGGTTAGTTATTAGTACTTACCAGTTTTGAAAGACTTACCGGTACTTTGTCTGTCTGAAGAGGAGCATAAAGTCTTCAGTTAGCTCACTGAAAGGGGAATGATAGTCTTCCTTCCTAGAGGAGGTTTGATTCTAGGGAAGTGGATCCAGCCACTGACTTTGTAGCTTTGTTACCAAGCTAAGGATCCAGTGGTTTGCCACTTATAAGCCAGTAAATGAGAGACAGTGTTGTTGAAAAGAAAAGGTGGTTCATTCAAAATGTTTGCATTTTAAGAGGATAGTCAACTCAAATTCAGAGGCCACCTTCCAATTTTTATGGTTAAAAGCTTTCATAGGTATGCAGGGAGAAACAGAACAAAAGAAAGGGAAAGATGGTTTGGGGGCACCAAAACCTGGAAAGAGAAAAGAAGGGGGGTGTTTGTTGGAGTCTGATCTGTCTTAGAGGTGAGGTTATCAGGGGTCTGTTGAGGGAGAGACTCTCCAGTTGTTACCAAAGGAAATGGCTCACGGCTGTAACTCTTCTTGAGTCAGTGTACTAAGTAATAAACAGATATACAAGGCAAGTCTTTAGTTTTGAGAAAACAGTTATTAAATCCCAAAAAGTTACAGTTATTAGCCTATTTGTCATGCAGTTAGTAAGGTATGCCATTAAAAGCTAGTGGGAAGAGGAGGGAGAGTGAAAGAAGAGGGAAAAACACTTTTAAAACATCCTGAGCTAAGTCTTAAGCTGAACTACATCACTAAATCAAACTAAACTGAGTTACAGTGCTACAGTGTCCCTAAACTAGTAAGTGGCATGGTGTCACCCTTACAGCTCAACAGTACAGTAGTTGGAGGGCTCAGGAGAACAGAACTGAGGTCAGGATCTAAACAATGGGCAGCAATTAAAGCGAGGGCTTACCTTAGAGGTCTCTTGACAAAATTTTCCTAGGGTCCTTTAAAAGTCTGATTGGCTTATTTTACTTTTATCCAAAGTAGTCAGTTGATAAGAAACAGGCTGAGTATGGGCCTATATTTAGGCTCTTTTTATACCCACAACCAAGCAGGTTTCCGAGGAATTGGTCCAGAGTAAGCAGTTAAAACTGACAAATGGCCATCAATCAAGAAATTAACAGGCTTACTGGCCATATCAAGGGTTGCCCATTGTCCATCCCCCTCCCCACCCAGTCACAAGAATGGGCCTTCCCCCCTACCCTGCTTGGGAGCTGCTGAGAACCTCAAGACTTGCCAGTCAATCACAACCATTCTTAGTGAGGGAGTTGGTTCCTGCTCCCTTCCAAATGGGGGACAATGCCTCTTCCAGTGCCTTTTCATTTGCACAGCTGCATTGGAGGATTAGAGTATTCCTCACTCTAGTGGTCCTAGCTTCCTCATCCAAAGCAGGCTCCTTTACATGGTTTTCTTCTTCTGGGGTTGTTGGGGTGGCCCTGAGGTGGCCTTGGCCTTGGTCTGTCTATAACTGAAGCCATAGACTGGACTGTTTCTGGTCTCATCTCTGGTCTCACTGTTCCCTCCCGGTTTTTCCTATCTTAATTGTTAATGACAATGAAACAAATTTCTTGGCCTTCATCAGGATCTGAGTCTTCTCATCAGAGATGTAACAGGGGTCAGAATAATTATAACACCCTACCTGGCCAGGAAAAATACCAAGCTAATTTTTTTTTTTTTTAAAGATTTATTTTATTGATTTTTGACAGAGAGAAACAGAGACAGAGAGAGACAGAGAGAAGAGGGAGGGCCCAGAGCAGTCTCCATAGTTGACATTAGTTTTCCATATAGTTTCACTCCACAGGCGGGCACAGGGCTGCGCAGGGCAGGAACTGGGCGCGGAGCCTCCCACATAGGTCCCGGCAAGAACTGAACTGGGGGCACTCCCCAGTTCAGCATGTGGGTCCGCATGGGCCGGGGCCGGGATTCAATCCTCGGTCCTCAGGGCTTCAAAGCGAGTGCTTCACCCGCTGAGCCAGCCCAGCTTTCCCATATATTTTTTTTTTTTATGTTGGTTTATATCTGACATCGAGAAGGGTATATGAACCCTAACAGTTCTGAAATACAGACGTTTATATAAATATTAGCCTTTATTTTTGTTGGTTTGTTTTTGTTTTTTTCATGCACAAAACTTTTCAATAATATCAGTAGCAGACCAGTAGTCTAAGAAAATTTTTTTTGTTTAGTATTTTAATCTTGTTCACCTTAACCATACGCAAAATTTCCTTCACAAACCTTCTATAACTTTTTAATCCCTATTATTTGTCCGCTTTTACTCATTCAGAAATGACCATCCTCATGACAAACTATTTTCTTTTAATTTATTCAAAAATGTATTTCCATACCTTATACCTTCTTAAAATACACATATTCTTTCCATATTAATTAGCATCCATAACCCTCAGAACCTTAAATTCTACTGACAATTGCAAAAGTCAGCGTTTCCACTGGCAAATGTACAAATACTTTGCAACCTTTAAAAGCATAGGTTTTGGTTGGCAATATACCTACTTTTTTTTTTTTTTTTTTTAATTTTGGAGTTTCCTACTGATGTCAGGGGCTGACTGGGGACTCTCGGTTAATGATGATATAAATCCGCAGGGCCTCTGAGAGGTGGGAGAGAAAGACGGCAGAATTTTTATTATAGTCTTAGTAAATTTTCCTGACCTTTTCATAGTTAACAGCCTTTTGGATGGCTGCTCTCACACCCTGGAGACGGCAGTTAATCATATGGTCTCTATGGATACAGTCAGCATGAGGGTCTGGGAGGAGAGGAGCAGACACATCTAAAGAATTTAGGTCTGAGTCCGGAGGTAGGAGAGTTTTGGGTGCCTTAGAAAGGGGATGAGAAAGATTTTTGTGCTGCTCAAAGAAAGCCAAAGGTAAGGGACCTCACTCCATTTACCCTGCCAGGTTTCTAAATCCTGGAGGAAGTTAAAGGCAAGGGTCCCATTTGGAGGCTAGGAATCATCACCGTATAATGTGGCCTGGCCATGGTGAAGAATAATATTAGGCATTTGGCTTTTAGATCAGGGCAAGCTCTGCTAAGAGCCATAACCCAAGGCAGAAAAAGGAGACAGCTATATTTGGGAAGGGGGTCTAAGCCTCTTAACCACCCAGAGAACAAGGGAAGGCAGCAGGGCATCACACTACCGAATTCCATGAGTTCGGTAAGGAGGGGTGAGAGGCTAGACCAGAAGGAACAGGCGTGCCTGCTCCAGTAGGCCCTCAGGGCTGGACCCCAGAACCTGGTCAGGCCCAGTGGAGGGTCTTTTAACTGGAAGCAAATTTGGCCCAGTCGGCAGAGGGTGGAAAAGGGACAAACTCATCTAAACATCCACCGGGAGGGTAAAATGCAAGATCTCCGCATGGGCCACCAAATGTTAGGTTTAGGCCAGTGAATAAGTCATGGAAGACTAAAATTAGTCAAGAGATAAGTTTAATGGCATGTATGAGTGGCAAGAGGTCAGGCAAGTATACCAGAATCTCTCTGAGTAGGAGAGTTGAGTATTTATTAAACAGTATAAACAAGGGTGGTCCAAGGTAGACAAAGGTGGCCTGAAGCCAGCGGTTTATCAGGGGGAAGGTTTCATTGGTTGTCTTTGGGCTTCCCATATCTTGTTTCCATGCTCCATTGCACTCATTAGGTCCCACCTGCGACCTTTCATCATGCAAGGGCCTTCTCACTCACAGTGCACTGGTAGCCTTGGAAAATGGGGATAGCAAACACAGACAGGCAGTGAAGCAAAAAAAGAAAATAATTGGCATCTCTTCTTTTTTATTTATGGCTTCTTCCCACTCCACCCTATGGCCAAACAGTCCTCCCTATGGATTTAGTATTTATGACAGGACAGAGTCAACAATGAGAAAATGAGATAGAGGAGCTGAACGAGACAAGACCTGAAGCTGATGGGTTTGAAAACTTGGCAATATTGGCTTAGGTTGGGTTTAAGGTTGCTTTCATTTCCATTCACTACCCAAGCATCAAACAAGTGGTGAAAAGGAATATATATATTCATATGAAGTTGGCAAATAGTATCTCTTTCTAATTGGAGGCTGCCCATGTTTTAAGTCAACACAGAGTAAAGAATTCACCAAGCATAAGCCTCCTGTCTTTTATACATTGGGGAGGTTTGAGAGAATGTTGAGATTCAAGGGTCCATACTATTACCACACAGACAAATTCTTATCATACTTCCAATCCATGCATCCCAAGGATGAACTTTAATGTAGTGTCTTTAAGAAAGCAAAGTTGCCAGCTTGCTCAGGAAACTATAAGTCTGCCAGTGGGGTTGAAGAAAAATTGGAAAGGAGATAGTGTGGCTAAATCTATTAATAAATAAATCAGTGGGGCTCAATCACAGAGGGCCTTGTAAGCCATGGTATGGAATTTTGATTTTATATGTGTCTCATGAAATAATGAAATGCCTTAAGACAAGATCTGGTGTACTGAAAAGGTTAATCTTGCTGCTGTATGAAAAACAAAAGCAGAAGCAGAGAGATTAGAGGGCTATTTCAGTAGAATTAGAAAGAGATAAGGTGATTTTGATTAATGTGGTGGTGATTAAAAAGGAAAAGTGGCCCTTGGGATATGTTTTGTAGGTAGAGCTGACTTTCAATGGACATATTCTAATCTTAGCTTGCCAATGTACTAAGTATTAATACATCATGTCATTTCAAACTAAATTTTTTTCTCTTTTTTTGTTTCATTTTTATAATCAAAATTTTTGAGGTGACTTTGGTTAGTAATATTATACAGATTCCAGGTGTAAAGAAGAATAAAATCAAACTGAATGTTTATGGGTAAAATGAAATATTGTTTTACACCTGCATTCGCCACTGGGGAAGAAGATTAAAGACGCCTCCTAAACCATATCTACAAGAAGGGCCCGGCGTGTGGAAGGCTCAACCAAAAATTTTCTCCAGTTTTTTGATGGAAAGATATTAATTTTAAGTGAGCTATTAATTTTAAGTGACATGTTAAGCACCCAGGCTATTTTGTCTTGCTTACCACTTGGCCTGTTATATCAGATTTCACCGAAATGCTGGCGATCAGAGATCTGTTTAGGTTGCAATAAGGCTGAATGTTTATATATAGATTATATTTACTGTGTGAATATTTATTATTTACCGCAATTTATATAATGTATTATTTTAGAAATGCTTTGGATTCAGTCAGTTGTCTGTGATTCTTGTTCCAGTGCAGAAAAAGATTTCTCTTTACCTATGAAAGTGAAAATGTCCCCTAAACGGGGAGTAATTATAGTGAAGGAAAACAAAAAAGGAATCACCATTTTAAAACGGAAAGACAAGTGGGACATCTTCCTTATTTAAAATTTATTAATAGAATGTAATTTTTTTAATTTTATATCGTCAGTTAACATACAATAATACCGCAGCCTGAACGAGAAGTACCGGTATACTGTCGGTCACCAGTGACTGACGCGGTTGGAACGGAAAGTTCAGTGTCAGTCACACCAGTGACTGACATGGCGCTTAACGTGTTAATATATATTATTCATCATATGTAGCATTCACATTATTGATCTACAAAGTGGTGTCAGCAAATGGATTGATATTCAATTTTCTCGTTAATGCTTTTGGGGAAATTGAGAATGCTCAATAATATTTTATTGATGAAAAGGACCAGGGGGACCAGGAAGAAACTTTTCAGAGAAATATGTAAGAATCAAAAGTACTACACACAAATGGAGCTCTTACTTTTCAATATCAAATTCCTGACATGTGAACAAACAAATGATAACAAAAAGTCATACAATTCAATGGCATAAGATACATAGTTTTTGCAATAAGGAGAAAACATAGCATAGAGAAGTCTATCCATGAACCAGCAAAATAAGAAAAATCCCATCGGGAAAACACTGACTTCAGGATATATATATATACACACACAAAATTCTCACATACATTGTGTCTGGAATTTACAAACTGATATTTAAATTCCACTCAGCCAGCTTGCTAAAAATAAACGCAACTTTGGGGTGAGGGAATATCATATTTCCTGAATAGTCAGCACGCTCTCTGAGTTCCTGAATGATCGGATACACTTCTCCAGTGGGCGACCATCCGGCACAGCAGGAAAAAAACTGGCTCTCTGCCTCCAGTGTCACACACATGCACGTAATATCATTTCGAAACCTGGTGCAAATTGGAGCAGGTAGAAGCACATGTTTCTCTTTATCAGGTAATGGGACTTGGATAAAATGACTCTGATTCCCCAAACTTCAATCCTACGTTGCCTGAAAAAGTAGGCTTCTCCTCACTGTAATTCTTTTCTCAGAAAAATGTCTCTAACGTCCAATAAGGATAAAAAAATAATATTCAAATTAAACACATTTACTGACAAATGTACCACTCCAAGATTTCTTCATCCAATGCACTGCACTCTCCCCTTTCTTATGACAGTTAATGAGACCAGAGGCCAAAACGTTCTGGGAAAAGATTTAAATACTCCAACAAGGTAGAAACTATGGGCAATTCATAATAAAGTATGCAGTAAGCATTATTGCCAAGAAATGGAACAAATCCATGATAGGGCTTCTATCATAGCTGTGAGAACTTGGTGTGATGAATAGCTTCTACTTTTAAGCTAAATTTTCTGTTTCACATTTTGGCTCATCTAATTTTCAGCATGTTAAATGATAAAAAAATAAATAAAGCTTAAATTGACTCTTTAAAGGGTAAATTGTCCTTATGGTTAATTCAGAATCCTATTTTAGCCCTCCACTGCGGCCGTTAACATCCAGTTGAAGTGAAAACAAGAATAGCAAAGGCCTGACAAAAAACAAGGGCTTTAAAGAAAATACTCAACACAAAATCCCCTCCCAGTTTATGCTCAGGCAATTATGATGCTTACTTATTTTCCATGTGAATATATCTTGGTGAGTTGTCAAAAGGTCCAAGGAACAACCATAGATTGAAAACAGAACTTCTTTTTTTTTTCTACCATAAGTGAGAGATCAACTTGTGCAGAAAGTAAGAAAGATAGTAATATGAAACTTCTAAATTAAGGACTGATCTGTTAAAATACAACTGATTTTCTTTTGAAGGTGGCAAATAGCTAGAACACCACACAGTAAATGCTGAAGTCCTACTTCTTCCGTGAAGATTAATGAAAGTACGTAAAATGCTCAGCATAGTGCCTGGCTTAAGTTAATATTGAGAGAAGTAGATCTTGTTGCTGATCAAACTCATTAACACATTTTTTGATGAAATATGCTATCAATCTACTCTGGCATTTTGGTCTACTCTGAGTTTGAGAATTAGGGAACAACAAATAATAAACCAATTTTTTTTTAATTTAAAGAAATTATTGGCATTAAACACAAATAATATACATCAGAATATTTCATTGTATATTTATTCAAAATGAGTTCACTAAATCAAATTATCAAAAAGATTTTATCAAAAAGTACTGACAACAGAAAGGTTATAAAAGAGCAATTGACTTAAGATCAATTACACATTTGAATAACATATTGCCAGTGTTTAATATTACTTAATTTTTGGTGGGGGGGTGAATATTTTTAATAATTAAATTCTGAAAGCTAACAGCCTTTCTTTAATCAGCTAATCTTACGAATGTTTAAAAAGTGTATTTAGAGGATTCTAGGATAGCTCAGTGGTTGAGCAGTTGCCTTGCAACATGTGGTCTGGGGTTTGCTTTCCGGTCTAGGCCCATGCAGCACCATGTGCTGAACTTCCGCACAACTGGTAACCACCAGGATGGCTCAGTGGCTGACGGAGCCTGCCGTCAGTGTCAAACAGTCCCAGAGCAAGGCGTGAGGATTAAAGAAAACCAAAGAACATGGGATTGGGAGGGCTGTCAGCATGCAATCATACTCCAGCCCTGAGTTTCTTTTTACAGCTTCTTTTATAGTAAAAGAGTACGTGCACAGCTACATGGCTACAGAGTAAAAGTTAACTTGACACAAAACAGATTTTTCTCAGGACTAAGCAGAGATATCATGTCTACAGAGCAATTGTTTAATTCATTGCAAAACAGCAATAATTGGGTGACTAAATGGTCAGAGCATTCTTGGGAGAAGAACTTGCTGGTACACTAAAGATAAATAATAAACCGTATCAAATCCAACTCTTGAAGATCAGTGGAGTTCTGCCTATCTCCAAGGCCCCAGAGTTAGTTGTGCTTCAGCCAAGCAGAAACATTCCAGTACCCTCCCATAACTCCTTGAGGGGAAAGGGCAAGAGAACAGAAATCCCTGTAGAAGAGTTGGGGGGGTGAGGCTCTGTGCCTCATCTCTTATGCTCCCCATATATTATTCTGATGGCCCCTATGCGACTGTGCCTGTCTTAGGTTGTTCCTCCCTGAGGAATCTTACCCGTCATTGACTAACCAGCCATCCTGCGGGGCCATACAAAGTGAGGGAATTTTTCAGACATGTCTTTTCATTCTTGCCAACTGACCTCAGCAGCTGGTGAGTGTTTTGTCTAACTGTTCATCCCGCTCCTGACAAGTGGCAAGGGTTCTCATCTCCCATGTGGGAGCCCCCCATTTTGGTTCCCACCCTGCATGACCCCACATTCACTTGCATAGAATGAAACCATGTCACAACTAATGATGTACAACTATGGAGACTGCTCTGTCTGGGCCCTGCCTTCTTCTCTTTCCCTCTCTCTTGCTTTCTCTCCAACAGTAAAATAAAATTGTTTTAAAAAGTGTATTTAGAAGTTACATAGAATTTTGATTTTCAAACTTCAAATATAAAGTTCTTAAATATCTACATTCAATTTGTCTGAAATAAAGTACTCAAGAGATTAACTGTATTTAGAAAGTGATGAATATAAATAAATCATCACATATATCAATGCTACTTTTAAGCAGAATATGACTTTATTTTGGCTATTTGCTTAAATACTATGTAGCATTTACTTGAGTAACAAAATTTTCATCTCACTTTAATGCAATCACCCCTCATCCTGCAAAGATCATGTTAGGAACTATCCTTGGAGATTTTCCAAAGTAGAATGAATTCAATTATTAAACCATTCCAAAGTTGAGGTTCTAAACTAGA
Source organism: Craseonycteris thonglongyai (assembly GCA_004027555.1). Lineage (NCBI taxonomy): Eukaryota > Metazoa > Chordata > Mammalia > Chiroptera > Craseonycteridae > Craseonycteris > Craseonycteris thonglongyai. Next base: position 3,592 of record PVKE010023837.1, on the reverse strand, counting down.
AAATGGAGTCAAGAAGATCGACAACAATATCAGAGTTGAGATTATTAGATGTCCTCAAAACTAAGAACACTTACTTTTAAATTACGCTGCATAATGCAAAACTTGTGAGCACTTACTTGCTCAAAGCCAGTGATAAATAGGGTAATAAGGCTGTGGACAGATTTCATTATCTGCATGCACAGCATTACCAGGAAATGTAAAGAGGCCAACAACATACCATGCTTGGCAGATTTATCAACCTTATTTTGAGATTTGGTATGAAGAGAAAAATAAAGAAAAGATTTAATTGAAATTCATTTTTAATCTATATGGTTTGTCTTTTTTCTATTTCATAAGTGGATAGCAGCAGGTTACTCTCCACCCCAAGTCCCAGCTCTATATACATCTTAAAAAATAAAACTAACGGAATTTTTTTCTATAATTCACAGATGGCCAACTCCCTGGTCTGTCTTCAAAACACAAATTCTTTTACTTCAGTTACTTTTAAAAATTAAAACAGTATTTTTCTATCTCTTTAAGACCATGTTGCTGATAGGATTGCCTTTCTAATATCTCTACTATGTAGACCAGCAATACCCAACCTTTTGGCTTCCCTGGGTCACACTGGAGGAAGAACTATCTTGGGCCACACATAAAATACAATAATACCAGTGACAACTACTGAGCTTAAAAAAAAGTCAGAAAAAAATTTCATATTGTTCTAAGAATTTGTGTTGGTAATGATGTACAACTATGAGACAGTTCTGGGCCCTCCCCCCATATCTTTCTATCTGTCTATCTATCTATCTCTATCTCGCTTCACCCCCCACTTTCTCGCAACAATAAAATAAATCTTAAAAAATTTAAAAATTTAAAAAAAAGATTTTGTGTTAGGCCTCATTCAAAGCTATCCTGGGCCACAGGTTGGACATGGCTAGTCTAGACAAAGCAAGAAGAAAGGCTTTCATTTGGATATTTCCCCAAAATATTATCATTCAACCAGGAGTTAGAACTCAACCAGACCAGTAGAGAGAACCCTCAAATGTCATTTCACTTTTATGTTTAAACTTCATCTGTGAGTATGCAGAACCACCAGAGAATTATATTATCAAATTTTCCATGATAGTGTGAACTTTTGGTGAATCAAAGAAAAATCAGTAATGTATTTTATTATTTCAGAATTTATGGGCAAGAGTTATTAACAATAACACACCAAATATTATATAATAAAACTTAAAAATGAACAGTTCACTTTAAGTAGGTTTATAAATAAGAACTGAGACTTTATTCACATGAATAAATTCAGATCAATAATAAAACAAGTTTATCTTTCTCACAGGGCCTTTAACTCATCAACTACAGTTGTCTTTCACTTTTCATTCTATGAATAGATAATAAGTAATTAAAACTCCCTTTTCATGACTTGAATAAAGCTTGATGCTCTTCCAAAAGTCTCTGCAGACCACTAGAGAGTTATATGCTAAGGCACTTATTTTAACTTCTGTTTCAATCAAAGCACTCCAGTTTATGGGTTATCACAGCATTCTGCAAAGCAGGACCCATATATAGAAATTAGCCCTTTTCCATCATTCACACAAAACAAAACTTGGTATTTAATAAACTTCTTTGAAAGTTTGACAAAAAAAATTTACATCATAGAATGCAAATTTAAGATAATTCAATAACAATTTTTGTTCTGCAAAGTCATTCAAGCCATTCCACCATGTCACTATGCTATCCCCTTTCTGTCCCTGCTTTCTTCCCCTAAACCCTTTCCCCCTGCTCTGCTCTCCCCAAAACTGCAAATCAGTTTAACTTTCTCTTTTGTGCTTTCTCTCCTGCTCACTGATATTTTGTCATACTTAGTAATTGCATTCAACCACCCAAGTTATTTACCAAGTTTCTTTTTTTAAGATTTATTTTATTGTTTTCAGAGAAGGTATGTGTGTGTGTGTGCATGAGAGAGAGAGAGAGAGAGAGATTGAAGGGGGGAGGGCCCAGAGCAGTCTCCATAGTTGTACATCTTAAATTGTGATATAGTTTCATTCCACACAGGTGGATGTGGGGTCACAAGGGGTGGGAATCGAACCGTGGGCCTCCTGCATGGGAGGCAAGAACCTTCACTGCCATCTGGGGATTAATTACCATTAGTGTCAAAGTTTGACATATGGGTTTGCACAGGCAGAGGACAAGATCCCCAGACCTTGCAGTTGCAAGATGATCACTCAATCTGTTGAGCCATCCCAGCATCCCCAAGTAATTTCTCTTTTTATTGTTTTTAATGTTTGTTTGTTTGTTTGTTTGTTTGTTTGAGAGAAGCTGAGACAGACAGAAAAACAGAAGGAAGGGGGAAGGGCCCAAGGCAATCTCCACAGCTGCAACATCACCAGTTTTTTGACATAGTTTCATTCTACACAGGTGGATGTGGGACCACAAGGGGCAGCACCTAACTGGGGGCCTCCTCCATGAGAACCTTCCCCACTGTCACAGCAGGTACCGGTTTCACTTCACAGTTAAGAACACGGGTTTGCATAGGACATGTCCAGGACTCCATCCCTGGACCTCGTGGTTGCAAGGCAAGAGCTCAACCTGGTGAGCCATCCCAGCACCCCCAAGTATTTTCTTAACAGAGACAACTCCTCCAAGAAAAAGTATGAAGCCACTACCTAACATATTTTTCCTTCTCACTCTGATGTACTCTTTAGCTTAGTTCCATATAGTAAGAGTTTATATTCTGAATCAGTATTTGTCAAACTTTTTTTAGCAAAAGAATCTTTTTTCAAATAAACCATATCATGTGTCATAAAACATGGAACACATATACAAAGAACCTTAACATGACTAAAAGCAGAGCTAGCATTTGAAGTGGAGTCAAGGAGTGGACCTGGAAGCTCTTTCCTGTGGCCTCATCCTTTACACTCATCTAATGACTGCAAAATACACCTAACTGGAAGACAAGGGCTCTACAGAGTCAAGTTTGAGAAGTACTAGATTATATCTGCAATGAGAAAAAACTGCAAATTTTGGTAACTGATTGTTCCTGATCTGAGAAAAATGAGTCAAAATTTACCTGAGGATTGTGAGCCTGTTACATTGAAAGAAGGATAACACCATAGCTAAAAAGCAGTAAATTAGGAAAAGTATGCTTTACTTTTGGTGTCATAATTTATGACCAATATGTGAATTCTTTTCATAGTGCAATTTTATGAAAGAAAATAAAGATGGCAATTTAAGAAATGATAAATAATTCCAAATGCATTTATCATAAAACTTAAGAACTGTCCCATGATTATTATCTATATCCATCTCTGCTTCCCACTAGTATAGTTACATGTTTTTGGTTATTTTCTGTTGATATATAAGCTAAATTAAATTCTAACATTTAAATCTAAAAGAGAAGGGGTACTTATAATTACCTGTAAGATAACTTCCATTTATTATACTTAGTCAAAAGGAATTATTATACGGGGTCCATCAGAAGTAACACCCTTTTTTAAGCAGTATAGTGTGCTTGAGTGTGATATTGTTATGTTACAGAATTACATGCTTATGATTTTGTAATAAAAGATTTGGTATAGATTACCAGTTTATTAAAAAAAAAAAAAAAAGGAAT
>PVKE010023836.1:0-24304 GCA_004027555.1 Craseonycteris thonglongyai | reverse complement strand
CAAAGGGAATGGATCTTCTCATCTCTCTTTCTGAAGTTTCATTGTTGGCGTACAAAAATGCAGTTGATTTTGGGACATTGATTTTGTAGCCTGCAACTTTACTGTATTTGTCTATTATTTGTAATAAATTTCTGATAGAGTCTGTAGAGTTTTCTACATACAGGATCATGTCATCTGCAAAGAGTGATAGTTTAACTTCCTCTCTCCCAATTTTAATACCTTTTATTCCTTTCTCTTGTCTGATTGCTCTGGCTAGAACTTCCAGAACTATGTTGAACAGCAGTGGTGACAGGGGGCATCCCTGTCTTGTTCCTGTAGCCATATCTTAAATGAAAAAAAAAACCACAAAACTAAAATAGACAAGTCAGAAAATGAGATTCATGATATACTTCCCCACCACCTAGTCCCTTAAAGGAGAGATCTTTTTCACTCAGAGCCATAGGTTTTGTTTTATTTTTTTACTTTGTTTTTAAAGAGTTTGTTATTTAAGGAAAAAAAAACCAAACTCTTCTGAAAAAGTAGAAATGTGAAGGAATAACAAGTCCTGGGGAAGCCGGGATGGCTCAGCAGGTTAAGTGCTTGCTTTGCAGTCCCTGGGACCAGAGATCAAATCCTGGCCCCAGCCCGTGCGGATCCACTTGCTGAACTATGGTGTGCTTCCCATGCAGGAGGTCCCCAGTTCAGTTCTCACCCCTAGTTCGGCCCCCACCCACCTGTGTGGAACAAAACCATGTCGAAAACTGATGACATAGAACTATGGAGACTGCTTTGGGCCCTCCTCCTCCTCTCTGTCTCTCTCTGTCAAAAACAATAAAGTAAATCTTAAAAATAAAATAAACAAGTGCTGGAGAGGCTGTGGAGAAAAAGGAACCCTCATATACTTCTGGTGGGAATGTAAGTATATAGATTCTAGATTCCTCAAAAAATTAGGAATGGAATTGCCATGTGACTCAAAAATCCCTTTTCTGGGTATCTATCCAAAAAACTTGAAAACTTTAATTTGCAAAACTGTATGTACCCCAATATTCATTACAGCACTGTTCATGGTGGCCAAGTCATGGAAGCAACCAAAATGTCCTTTGATAGATGACTGGATAAAGAAGTTGTGGTACATTTACACACTGGAATACTACTCAGTGATAAGAAAAGAAGAGATACAGCTATTTGTGACAATAGCTGTATGGACCTTGAAACCCTCATATTAAGTGAAATCAGTCAGACTAAAAAAATCAAGGAACATATGACTTCACTTATAGGTGAAATATAAAACTGAAAGTAACAAAGAAACAAAAACTCATGTACACAGTCAATAGTTTAGTGGTTACCTGAGGGTAAGGGGGGAGGTGGGTGGGAGAGTAGGAGGGTGGGGGAGGGAGGGGGTATCAAATATATGGTGATGGAGAGAGAACTGACTCTGGGTGGTGAGCACATAATGCAATGCATGGACAATGTAATGTAGAATCGTACACCTGGAACCTATGTAATTTTTGCCAACCAATGTCACCTCAATAAATTTAACAATTAAAAAAAAGGAAAGAGGGGAAGCTGGGATGGCTCAGTGGGTTAAGCGCTTACTTTGTAGCACTGGGGACTGAGGGTCGAGTCCCAGCCCCATCCATGCGGACCCATATGCTGAACTGGGGAGCTCCCCCAGTTCAGTTCTCTCTCTGTCTCTGTCTCTGTCTCTGTCTCTCTCTCTCTCTCTGTCAAAAACAATAAAAAACAATAAAAAATAAAAATCATTAATTAAAAAACAAACAAACATGTTTAAAAAAATGAAAAGAAAAAGTAGAAATGTGGAACTGGCCAAGTTGTATGGGGTGTCTAATGAAGCAAATCTTCCTGTGAAAATGGCAGTACTTAAGTTGAAGAAAATTTGCCAATATAACAAATATTGCCATATACATACTAATTTGGGGGAGGATATCTACATTCTATATCTTATCATAGTGTCTCTATTAAAATATTTGTAGATGTTTAAAGGCCTTCTCTCTGGTAAATCTATAGGCTTCTATATTTATATAAAAGTCAAAGAACTAGGAAAATATCAGAGATGGGGAAAAGACTAAGAATTATACTCAAAGAAATCAGATGAAAAACAGCTTTAGGTATCAATAAAGCACAATTAACATTTTGTGGAGCAAAAATTCATAAAAATATATATTCTAACTAATTCCTACATCTTGTAAATAAATTATATCATGCCATTGGTAAAGATTTTAAATAGAGTTGCAAGATGAAAATAAAAATTCTCCCATATATATTCACTAAAAAGGGATTGCTGTACAATATGTTTAGAAATCTTAATACCAAATTTATTTACTCTAAAGAATAGGGGGCATATAGAGTCAAAGTTCCTTAATTTTCCCAGCTGTAAAAATATATTATGAGCTTTGACTTTTTATTTATTTATTTATTTATTTATTTTTAAGTTTTTTAAGTTTTAAATTACAGTTGACATTCAATATTATTTTATATTAGTTTCAGATGTGGACACAGTCAATAGTTTAGTGGTTACCTGATTGGGGTGGCGGGGGGGAGATGGGGGGAGTAGGGAGGGGGAATCAAACACAGTGATGGAAAGTGAGCTGATTCTGGGTGGTGAATGAGATGTATAGACAATGTAATGTAGAATTGTACACCTGGAAACAATGTAATTGATATCAACTAATGTCACCTCGATAAATTTAACAACAAAAAGAAAAGTACAGATCGGTAGTTACAAAATAGTTGTGGGGATGTAAAGTAAAGCATAGGAAATATAGTCAATAATATAGTAATAACCATGTATGGTGTCAGATGGATACTAGACTTACTGGGGGGATCACTTTGTAAGTTATATAAATGTCTAATCACTATGCTGTACATCTATCTGAGTTTTGACTTTTTAAAAGTTTGTTCCTAGCAACAAATGTTTATGTACTCGTAGTTTCTGACTGATTAGAGCTCCCTCATGTGTGCCTTTGATGTAATGCTTTCAATGTCTGAAAATCTCAGCAGCACTATTTATGTCTTTATTTTCCCATTTATAATAGGTTCAAGTATTGCTCAAGTAAATTCTGAAGAGTGTGATAATCCAACTACAGTTCATTATCAAGCTTTTCACATGCTACATTTTATTCTAAGGTAATGAAATTATTATTGTTCTGGTTTACATTTTAATAAATTAAAGGGTTTTTCCTTAAAATTTCCAAGATAAGTTTTTTCTTTATAATATTATTTTATTATTATTCCTGAAAGAAAATATGTAGCCAATTAAGTCATTAATTATATGTGATAATTTGTCAGTATCTTTTTAGGGGTGCATAACAGCTCAAGGGGCCAATTCTAACTCAGTTCTTCCAAATAAAATTTTACTTGTCTAAGTCATTGCAAAGAAATTTCTTCCTACTCAAAAAGACTGTATTGGGAAGAGCCAAAAGAAAAGCTACTTTATTTAAAAACTACATAAAATCAAAAATCTCAAATTCAATCATATATATTTTTTAAGTTATTTATTTATTTATTTTTGACAGAGAGAGAGAGAGAGAGAGAGAGAGAGAGAGAGAGAGAGAGAGAGAGAGAGAGATACAGAGACAGAGACAGAGAGAGAAATGAGCTGGGGGAGCTCCCCAGTTCAGCATACGGTTCCGCACGGGCCGGGGCCGGGATTCGATCCTTGGTCCCCGGCGCTGCAAAGTGAGCGCTTAACCCACTGAGCCATCCCGGCTTCCCCACAATCATATTTTAAATGGCACTTATTCAATAAATATTTACTGAGGGCCCATCCTATGTACCAGGAAGGAGATGTCAAACTCAAGAAAACCAAAGCTATTCAAGTAAAGCAAAAAATACTGGGTTGTGGTTTTTTTTTTTCCTTCTATAAAATGCCTTAGTAATAAGTGCTTCACTGAAGAGAGTTGCTATAAAGATCTAATAGCATGACATACATACCCACATTTTCTAAAGAGAGAAGTGTTAATAAAATGTTTACAAGAGAAACCTTGGTGATTGCAAAGACATAGTATAGTGTAGGGGTTGTTTTGTAAAATCCTTGAATGTGAGGCTCTGCTCTGATTTTTAGTTAAATTATTTCTTCAAATTGCCATAACAGAAGAGAAAGTGGGAAGAGAGAATTAGGTCTCCGAAGAACAGAAGCTTGAACTTTTTTTTTTCTCCACTGCTTCTTACCTTCTTTCCCTTAGCAAGGCAGGACGTGAGTTGGTTGGTGATGACACCAGCTAAGTAGAGAGGTCAGACTGGCTGTACTGGACTGGCCAGAATGCAGCAATGATGCTGCCCTGGCAAAAGCCAGCGTTTTCACCTTCCCCAAATCCCTGAAACCAAACAGCAGCAATCCATGACCTTCCAATGAAGGTAGCATATGAGATCATTCTTAGTGACTCTGATCCTAGGCCCAATTGAATATACTGTTTTGATGCCCTTCCACGAAGGGTAAGAACCCACTTCCTACTTCCAACTTCTCTTTTCTTGTCTCACATATCAGCAGCCTCCTTCCTCCTCCCCTCTGCCCATTCAGAGTCCTACACTGCATGCACCAACATTTCTCCATGTCCCACAATTCTGTCTTCTTCATGCCCCAGCTTAAATCCCCATGTTTTCATATAGCCTATTATTCAATTGTTTCCAACATTTTGAAGTTTGATGATATCACCCTTTCGATTTTTAAACTTACCGTATTATGTAAATTATTTAACATATCAAAAGTAGATAGTATATCATATAATGAATTCCCCATGGATCCATCATCCAGCTCTATCATCAACATACGTGGAACCACAAGCAGTTTGTTTTTTTTTAAGATTTATTTTACTGTTTTTGACAGAGAGAGAGAGATACAGAGACAGAGAGAAGGAGGAGGACAGGGCTGCACAGGGCAGGAACTGGGCTGGGGTGAGAACTGAACTGGGGGCACTCCCCAGTTCAGCATATGGGTCCACACAGGCCGGGGCCGGGATTCGATCTTCGGTCCCTGGGGCTGCAAAGTGAGCGCTAACCCACTGAGCCATCCTGGCTTCCCTACCACAAGCAGTTTGATGAGTTAAAACATAGTATTAGAGTGGGTAGTGATTAGAGAATTAAGCAGAATTTCTAAAATAAAAAATATTTGAAAGTACAAAATCAATGGAAAGATTAAACAGATGAATAGTTCAGCTGAGTCATTAGTGACCTAGAAAATAGCCCCAAAGAAGTTACCTAGAATGTAACCCAGAGACAAAAAATTGGAAAGGATGACAGAAAAATTATGGGTTATAGATGATAAAGTGCAAAGGTCCAACATACATCTGGAGTTCCAGAGAAGAAAATGGAGCAAATAGAGGAAAGGCCATGTTTGAAAAATTATGACTCAGAATTTTCCAGAATTAATGATACTCGAATTCTTATTTGAAGAAACTAAATTAATCCCAATCTAAATAAATAAAAAGAAATATGCATCAAGACACATCATAGTGGGGGAAGCTGGGATGGCTCAGCGGGTTGAAACGCACATGCTTTGCAGCCCCGGAGCCCGAGGATCGAATCCTGGGCCCGGCTCATGTGGACCCATATGATGAACTGGGGTGTGCCCCCAGTTCAGTTCTTGCTGAGGCCTATGTGGGAGGCTCCTGGCCCAGTTCCTGCCCTGAGGAGCCCCGTGCCCACCTGTGCAGTGAAACTATATGGAAAACTAATGCTGTCAACTATGAAGACTGCTCTGGCCCTCCTGCTTCTCTCTGTCAAATAAATAAATAAACAAACAAACAAATAAATAAACAAATAAATAAAACAATAAAAATAAGTCTTTAAAAGACACATCATAGCAAAACTACAGAAAACCGAAGGCAAAAAAAGGATCCTAAAACAGCTAGAGAGAAAAACAGTTTACCTACACAGAACAAATGAAGATGGCAGGGCATTTCTCAATATCAAACAGTAGCAGCCAGAAGATAGTGTAATAATACCTTTAAAGTCTGAGAGGAAAATAATTGTCAAGTAAGAATTATGTCCTAACAAAACTACCTTAAGAAAGATCTTGAAATATTTTCAGAGAAACTATAGAAAAGTAGCTAGAAGGTCAAATACCCTAAAGGTAATTTTTTTTAAGATTTATTTTTATTGTTTTTGACAGAGAGAGAGAGAGAGAGGTGAGAGCCCAGAGCAGTCTCCATAGTTGCATGTCATTAATTTTTTTTTCTACATAGTTTCATTTCACAGGTGGGTCTGCATGGGCCAGGGCTGGGGATTCAATCCCCAGACCTCAGGTCTGCAAGACGAGGGCTCTACCTGCTGCGCCATCCCGGCATCCCCTCTAAAGGTAATTTTTGAAGTTTCTAGTGAGAAATTCTGAGGAACTGAGGTATGTAAAAGTCATGGAATTTCATAGACAAAGAACACAAAAAGACTAAGGGAACAATGGCTCTAACCACAACTACTACCAACTCCACCACAACTTTTCATCTCTTGAACATTTTGGTTACACTGGAGGTATATGGATCACTTTTGCAGATTTTAGGGAAGGGAACACTTCTGCTCTGTCTCCTCATGCTGCCAACCCAAAAGGCTTTCCTGGGCCCAACTCCTAGGAAAAGTGGTTAATCTGACTGGGCAGAACCCAAGGTGTTCACTAGGCCTAATTTGCTTCTTATTCCTGACTCAGGTCTCTCTTCTTTTTCTGCCTCTTATTGCAGCCTCCTCTGCAGATTGTGCCATGCGAGTTCAGGGAGAAGGAAGAAAAAGTTCAACATAACAGAACTACATAGTGGGAGTTATTGGATTCTCCTTCCTTGGATATCACTCCCTATAGCTCCCTCAATCTGAAACATCAAAAGGAGGAGAAAATCCAGGCATTCTTTGGTCTCTAGATACATACCATAAAAAAATACCTCAGTGGGAAAGCTGGGATGACTCAGCGAGTAAAGTGCTCGCTTTGAAGCCCTGAGGACCGAGGATCGAATCCCGGCCCCGGCCCATGCAGACCCACATGCTGAGCTGGGGTGTGCCCCCAGTTCAGTTCTTGCCGGGACCTATGTGGGAGGCTCCTGGCCCAGTTCCTGCCCTGTGCAGCCCTGTGCCCACCTGTGGAGTGAAACTACCGTATATGGAAAAACTAATGTCAACTATGGAGACTGCTCTGGGCCTTCCCCCTTCTCTCTGTCTCTCTCTGTCTCTGTTTCTCTCTGTCAAAAATCAATAAAATAAATCTTTAAAAAAAAATACCTCAGTGAAGCTAAACCTATGTACCCCAGTGTTCATTGCAGCACTGTTCACAGGGGCACAGTCATGGAAATAACTAAAGTGCCCCTTGATAGATGACTGCATAAAAAAGTTGTGGTACATATATACAACGAAATATTACTCAGCTATAAGATTTGATGAAACATTGCCATTTGCAACAACATGAATGGAACTTGAGATCATCATGCTAAGCAAAATAAGCCAGAAAGAACAAACTAAGAACCATATGACTTCACTCATATGTGGAGTATAAAACTGAAAGCAACAAGGAAACAAAACCTCATGGACACAGTCAATAGTTTGGTGGTTACCTGAGGGTAAGGCAGGAGGAAGGTGGGAGAGGAGGGAGGAGGGCTAAATATGTGGTGGTGGAAAGAAAGTTGACTCTGGGTGGTGAACACATATTGTAACACATAGACGAAGTACTGTACACCTGGAACCTATGTAATTTTTACTAACTGATGTCACCCTAATAAATTTAACAATTAAAATAATAATAATAATAATTTTTTAAAAAGACCTCAGACCTTCATTTGTGTCCTCTAATATACAAGTTCATCCTTTCCCTAAAGTAATAAAGACTAGCTGCTACTCATGGGGCAAGAAAAAAAAAAGCCACATCCAAACACATAAGAAAGACCCTGTCTTCTCTAGGCTCATTTTTCTTATCTCAAAATAGAAATACAATACTGAATTCACAAGGAATTGAAGGTTAAACATCTTGGTGAAATCAGGTGGCACTCTGAAGAGGCTAAATTGTATTAGTATAGAAACAGGACAAATTGCAAAAATCAAATCTGGACCCAGATACATACTGAATTTAATATATGATAAAACCATCATTCTTGATCAGTGGGAGAGAGATGGCTTATTTAATAAATGTAATGAGACAACTGGTTAGACTTTATTTTTTTAAAGCCAAATTATTAACTTATGTCAAAATGAAGTTCATATGTATCAAAATTTAAAGACAAAATATGAAACCATAGAAGTACTAAGGGAAAAACGAATGAACATTTTTATAACCTTAGAGTGGAAAAGGCCTTTTCAATCATATGTTATCAAATGCAGAAGCTATAAAGGAAAAATATGTATAAATTTTAGCTACATAAAAATCAAACTTTGACCTTTCAAAAAATATAAAATACTACCTTAGAAAAAGAAACATGCCATGTGAATAGGATATATTAAAATTATAAGATGCCAGGGATGCCAGGATGGCTCAACAGGTTGAGCGCTTGTCTTGCAACGACGCAGTCCAGGGATCAAATCCTGGCTCCAGCCCATGCAAACCCACATGCTGAACTGTGGCACAACTGGTAACCTAGTTCTTATGGCAAACAGTATTAGTTGCTTACCCAATTTCCATTCAGAACACTGATTTTATTTATAGCAGCAATGTGCCCAGTCAAAACTATTTTCCTCCCTAGACTCTCTTGAAAATAAGAATGGCCATGTCCCACTCAATGAGACATATTTAGAAGTCTAATGGGCAAAGCTTCCAGGAAAGCTATTGTTTTCTTGATAAAAAGAAATCTACCAGGGATGCCAGAATGGCTCAGCAGGTTGAGCAGTAGCTTTGCAGCTGCAAGGTCCAAAAATCAAATCCTGGTCCTGGTCCTGGTCCTAGCCCCAGCCCCGGCCCATTAGGACCCATATGCTGAACTGCGGTGTGCTTCCCATGTTGGGGAGGGGGAGGAGTGGGGTGAAGTTCTGTTCCTGCCTGGCGAGCTTCCTTGTAGGAGGCCCCCAGTTTGGCCCCCAGCTCTTGGGGATGTGCCTCCCATGCAGGAGGCCCCCTGCCTGGTTCCTACCCACGTGGCTCCACCTGTGTGGAATGAAACTTTGTCATAATATAACTATGGAGACTTCTCTGGGCCCTCCCCCTTCTCTCTGTCTCCCTCTGTCTCTATCTCTCTCTGTCAAAAACAATAAAAGAAATCTTTAAAACAAAATAAAAGAAATCTGCCTCTTTTCCTTTACCTTGACATCTTCTTCCTGTCTATAACATAAATGTAATACTTAGAGGACAAAACTGTCTTACATGAGAAACAAAATCATAATCTAAGTATTGTGGAACAGAATAGGAGAGGTCCTGACTTTTTACTTCTATTCTTCATGTTACATTTAAAAAGGAAAAAACCAAACAAACAGCCCTATTTAATTAAGGCATTGTGGTAGGGATTCTACTATGTATAGCTGATTACAAATTCTGATTAATTCACACTCTAGCTCATATCATGTACAAAAATGAACTTCAAATGTATTAGTTATCGAACTATAAAGTAAAAACATGGAGGTGTAAAGAAACCTTAATTAAAAAGAATCATAAAGGAAAGTGTTTGACTATATGAAAGTTAAATATTTTCTATGGTGAAAGCAAAAGTAAAATCAAATAAAACAATAGGCTAGGCAATATTTACAACATATGAGTTATAGTCTCTAACATAAAGTTTCTACAGATAATTAGAAACAAATAACCAATAGAAAAAGGATACTAATAGGTATGTTGCAGAAGAGGAAATTAAAATAATCAATAAAAATATGAAAAAATGCTTAGTCTCACCAGTCAAGAAAATGCAAATTAAAAAAAGAGTTTACTTTACTCTTGTCACTGATTGGCAAAATATATAAAGAGTGATAATGTCTAATATTGGAAAGGATGAATAAATAAAACTCAAACATGCTTCAACCAATCTGGAAAATATTTGAGCTAGTAACCTGTTTTAGGGGATCTATCTTACAGAAATAAAAACATCACTACGCAAGATAAACACACTGAGGATTTTCAGTATAATTTATTGTGGCTATCATAGATTGTTGTAATAATAGCCTTTAATTTGCTCACACCTCCCGGTATGCTTGTTCCTTTTGCAATGTGATTTGCTGCTCCTCCTATGGGGAAGTGAAGTCTATTTTTCTACTTCTTGAATCCTGGACTTGGCCATGTGACTTTCTTTGGTTAATGGGATGATACAAACGTGGCATAAGCAGAAGCTTAAAAGAACAGCATATTGAAGCGTGTTCTCTCTTGCTGGTAGAAACCCTTCTACCACCATGTGAATACAAGGCCCACCCAGCCTCTGGAGGATAAGAGATCATGTAGGGAAGGCCCTCGTTACCCTAACAATCTTAGCCGAGGCCTCAGACACAGGAGCGAGTTCATCCTAAACCGTCCAGTCCAGCTGAACTGGCCCACACTAGAACTGACCAGCCAACCCTCAGCATTGTGAGAAATAATAAATGTTTGTTGTTCTAAGCCACTGTTTAGAAGATCTGTTATGCAACAAAATGCTAGTGACACAGTAGTAAAACATACAAATAAATAAAACAAGCTTCAAAAAAAATGAATGTACTTCACCTCTGTCAGTACAATCTTTGCTCTGTACAAACTATTTACACAATAAACCCCCCACTCCAAAAAAACAAAACAAAATAAAGAGAGAGAGCGAGAGAATGTAATCAATGGGGAATGAATTGCTTTACATCCTACTGCAGACTATTATACAACTATTAAAGTGTGAGGATCTTCATCTGTTAGTTCATGGCAGCACTGTCCAAAAGAAATGTAATGAGAGCCATGTGTGTCATTGTCAGTTTTTAGTAGCTACATTAAAAACAGTAAAAGGAAACAGATGAAATTAATTTTAATAATATATTTTGTTTAATCAAATATATCTAAAATACCACCATTGCAACACGTAATCAATAACAAATTATTAGTGAGATAGTTTATACTCTCTTTTTTTGCACTAAGTCTTACAAATTTATAGCACAGCAAAATTGAGACTAGCTACATTTCAAGAATTCATCAGTTACATGTGGCTAGTGACGACCATATTAGATGACAGAGGTCTAGAGCACAGTTTACAATACACGGAAATTACAGATACAAATGTACAATCCCTCCACACACCCCCTTTTGTTTTTTAAGAAAAGCCATATAAGCATACATAAGTATGTAGAATGGAATATAAGGATATAACCTAATCTGTTAAAATTATTTTGCCCACTAACCTATTGAGGTTTTGAGAAAAGGGAGATTATATTTTTCTTTATACATTCTTGTATTGTTTAGCTTCATATGAAGGTTTATTAATTTTTTAATTATTCTAAGTAATCTGAAGCTAATTAAAGCATGAAATAAAATTTAAAAATAAGTTGAGGGGAAGCCGGGATGGCTCAGCGGGTTAAGCACTCACTTTGCAGCCCCAGGAGTGAGTGAGGATCAAATCCTGGCCCCAGCCCATGCTGACCCATATACTGAACTAGGGTGTGGGAGGCCCCCAGTTCGGTTCTCACCCCCCATTTGGCCCCTGGCCCAAGGCCCCTTGCCGAGTTCCCACCCTGCACAGCCCCTGCCCACCAGTGTGGAATGAAACCATGTCTAGAATTGATGATGTACAACTATGGAGACTGCTCTGGGCCCTCCCTCTTCTCTCTATCTCTGTCTCTCTCTGTCTCTGTCAAAAACAATAAAATAAATCTTAAAAAAAAAAAAGTTGAAAAGGAGGACACATGAAAAATTCCTAACTGGAGTTACTTCTGGAGTCATCTTGAAGGAAGAATTTTACTTTCTTTTTAGATTTATTTTATTGTTTTGATAGAGAGAGAGACAGAGACAGAGAGAAAGAGTGGGCGGGGGGGTGGGGGCAGAGAAGTCTCCATACTTGTACATCATCAGTTTTCAACATGGTTTTGTTCCACACAGGTGGGCAGGGGCTGTGCAGGGCAGGAACTGGGCTGGGGGCCTCCCACATAGGAAGCACACCTCAGCTCAGCATATGAGTCCATGTGGGCCGGGCCCAGGATTCATTCCTTGGTCCCCAGGGCTGCAAAGTGAGTGCTTAACCCATGGAACCATCCTGGCTTCCCCAAATTTTACTTTTTTATATAGGTATTTTTATACTATTGTATTTTAAAATTCTAGGGGAAGCCGGGATGGCTCAGTGGGTTGGGGCTCACTTTGCAGCGCCAGGGACCGGGGATCGAGTCCCGGCCCCGGCCCGTGCGGAACCATGTGCTGAACTGGGAGCTCCCCTAGTTCAGTTCTCTCTGTGTCTCTGTATCTCTGTCTCTCTCTCTCTCTCTCTCTGTCAAAAATAAATAAATAAACAAAAATATATAAAATTCTAACCACCTACTACTTTTTTTTTGCAATTGAAAAGTTATATTTTTATGTAAAATAAGTATTCATTTGAAATATTTAATTCCTCATTATTTAAATGTCAACTCTGATAGGCCCACAATATATATATATATATTTAATATATTTTTATTTATTTATTTTTATTTTTGACAGAGAGAGAGAGAGAGAGAGAGAGAGAGAGATACAGAGACAGAGAACTGAACTGGGGGAGCTCCCAGCTCAGCACATGGTTCCGCACAGGCCGGGGCCGGGACTCGATCCCTGGTCCCCAGTGCTGCAAAGTGAGCACTCAACCCACTGAGCCATCCCGGCTTCCCCAAGGCCCACAATATTTAACCAACAGAATTTGTGAAAAATATTTTTGAACATAAGAGACTTTTTTGTACTCCTTTTTTCTTATTCCAAATAAGGTCATTCCCCTGCTCCCAAATAGTATTCTACTAGGAAATGAAATACAGGGGATCAGCTTGCCATTTAGAAACCTTATGCTACTTAGTAACCAAATATGCAACCTCCTAATCCTCTCCCCCCACCTCTGTACCAAGTGTCATGTTTCTTGTTGTTGTTTGTTTGTTTGTTTGAGAGAATAGAACATAAAGATACTATCTTAAATCTTTTATCATCAATTTACAGGACACCTTTGTTATTATTTGCCTAACAAAACTCCACTCCCATCCATATTGTTATAGTGAGATAACCATTATGCAAAATGTTAATCCTGCATCCCTGGCCATAGTTCTGGAGGTGGGCATCTGACTCAAGCTGGGTGGATCAAAATACATTCAGAAATATGTGGACTTTGGATCCAAGAGTTGAGCCAATCTCTCCCAGTGGCTGCTGAAGCTATAAGCAAAACATTCTGGAGCTATCAGAAACCTTCCCTTAGCGTAGAATAGGGAAAAGAAAGTTGCTCAGAAAGGAGCAGAGGGGATGCTGTGATAGCTCAGTGGTTGAGCACTTGCCTCGAAATTGCAAGGTCTGGGACTTCATTCCTGGCACTGACCTGTGCAAACCCCATATGCTGAACAGCAGCACAACTGGTAACCACTGGGATGGCTCAGCAGTGAAGGCTCTCACCTCCCATTAAGGAGGTCCCCAGATTGGTTTCTGCCCCCATGAAACCCCACATCCACCTGTGTGGAATGAAACCATGTCACAACTAATGTTATACAAATATGGAGACTGCTCTGGGCCCTCCTCCCTTCTCTCTCTCTCTTTTTCTCCCCTTGTCTCAAACAATAAAATAAATCTTCTTATAAAAATAAAAAAACTTTACTTAAAAATAACGAAATGCAAACTTTTCTAATCAGAATCTGCATTTTAACAAGGTGCCCTGGAGAATAGGTTTAGTGACATGCACATGGTTTGGGAAGTCCTGCTGTAAAGGAAGAGAAAGTGATAAAGTTAGGGAGATCAGTAAGACTCTTCTGTTGTTTGAGTTTTAGATTGTAGTCTGTTGTGGTAAATGAATAAAACTAGTCTGATAATTGCTAATATATGCTACTCAAAGACTCTGATAAAAGCATTTATTCAATCCAAAGAAAACTTCCATGTTTACAAAGCTTCCAGAAGATTATTAGCACAATTAATATCATAACAATTATAACTTTAATGTAAACAAAAGGTGGCAGTATAGTTAAGTGGAAATTTATTCATCAATAAATAACTGTGAGCATCCATACAAGGGATACTACTCAGCAATAAAAAGATACAAACTATAGATACACAATAGTGTGAATGACGCTCAAACAGTATGAAGGAATGAACAGTATTAATAAATCTCAAAAACATTATGCTGGGTTAAAAAAAAAAAGCCTTTCAAAAGAGTATAGAATTCTATAACAATTAAATCTATGGTGAAAAATCAGAACAGTGATTGTTTTGAGCAGGGTTAGAGAACAAGAATTTCCTGAGAAGGGCCATACAGAACTTTCTGTGGTGATGAAAATGTTCTATATTTTGACAATGATTAGGGTTACACAGGTAAATATATTTGCCAAAACTCACCCAATATATAGGTACTCAAGATTTGTGCATTTCACTTTATATTAAAGAGTAAAAATTGGGGACGCTGGGGTAGCTCAGCAGGTTGAGCACTTGCCTTGCAGCCACAGGGTCTGGGAATCGAGTCCCAGCCCTGCCTTGTGTGGACCCATGTGCTGAACTGCAGCACAACTGGTGGCTGCCATGATGGCAACGAGGGTTCTCGACTCCCATGCAGGAGGCCCCCAGTTCAGTTCCCACCCCATGCAGCCCACATCCACCTGTGTGGAATGAAACCATGTCACAACTAATGATGTACAACTGTGGAGACTGCTCTGGGCCCTCCCTCACCCCTCCACCACCAGCCTGCCCCTCTCCCTCTCTCTCTCTCTCTCTCTCTCTCTCTCTCTCTCTCCCTCCCTCCCTCACTTTCACTCAAACAATAAAATAAATCTTTAAAAAATACATAAAATGTGTTGTAGAGAACCAATTTGTATATGCACAGATAAAGATACAAAAGCTATACATAATTGTAGATGTTAAGTTGATCCTAAAATTCATGTAAAAATGCAAGAGACCAAAAATAGCTAAAACAATCTTGGAAAAAGAAGAACAAAGTTGAGGAACTGACACTTTCTAATTTTAAACCATACCACAAAGCCATAGCAATCAGGACAGTGGAGTACTGGTATAAGAACAGATACATAGGTTAAGAATAGAATTAGAACCCAGAAGTAAATCTTTACATTTGTAGTCAACTGATTTCCAACAGATGTGAAGAAAATTCAATGGGAAACAGTCTTTCAATGAACTGGATATCCACATGCAAAAAATTTAATCTGGACTCCTACTTCACATTATATACAAAAATCAGCTTAGTAAGAGCTAAAATTATAAAACTGAGAAAAAAAATAGAGATTTTTATAACCTTGGGTTAAAGAATGGGTTTCTTTTTTTTAATTATTATTGTTAAATTTATTGGGGTGACATTGATTGGTAACAACTAGACAGTTTCCAGATGTACAAATCTACATTACATCACCTATGCACTGCATTACGTGCTCACCACCTAGAATCAGCTCTCCTTCCATCACCATATATATCTGGTGCCCACTCCCACTGCCCTTCTCCCACTTTCCCTCCCCCTCCTCCCTTTCACTTAGGTAACCACCAAATATTGAGTGTGGCCATAAGCCTGGTGCCCACTCCCACCTCCCCTTCCACTCTCCCTCTTCCTCCCCCCATTCCCTCAGGTAACCACCAAACTATTGTGTCCATAAGTCTTTGTTTCTTTGTTACTTTCAGTTTGTAATCCTATAAGTGAGGTCATATGTTTCTTGATTCTTTCAGTCTGACCTATTTTGCTTAATAAGATGGTTTCAGGGTCCATCCATGTTGTCACAAATGACCATATTTCATCTTTTGTTATTGCTGAGTAGTATTCCATTATGTAAATGTACCACATCTTCTTTATCCAGTCATCTATCGAAGGGCATTTTGGTTGTTTCCATGTTCCGGCCACTGTGAACAGTGCTGCGATGAACGTGCGGGTACAGACATCTTTGCAGATTAAGGTTTTCAGGTTTTTTGAGTAAATACTCAGTAGAGGGATTGCTGGGTCATGTGGCAATTCCATTCCTAATTTTTTGAGGAATCTCCATGTAGCTTTCCATAGTGGTTGTACCAGTTTACATTCCCACCAGCAGTGTATGAGGGTTCCTTTTACTCCACAGCCTCTCCAGCACTTGTTATTCCTTGTCTTGTTGATTATAGCCATTCTAACAGGTGTGAGATGATATCTCATTGTGGTTATTTGCATCTCCCTAATTGCTAGTGAAGTTGAGCATTTTTTCATATATCTGTTGGCCATATGTATGTCTTTATGAGAGAAGTGTCTGTTAAGGTCTTCTGCCTATTTTTAAATTGGATTGCTTGTTTTATTGTTGAGTTGTACAAGTTCTTTGTATATTTTTGATATTAGCCCCTTATCAGAGGCATTGTTTGCAAATATTTTCTCCCAGTTGGTTGGTTGCCTCTTTGCTTTATTGATGGTTTCCTTTGCAGTGCAGAAGTTTTTTAGCTTGATAAAGTCCCATTCATTTATTTGTGCTTTTGCTTCCCTTGCCATTGAGGTCAGATTCATAAAGTCCTCCCTGAATCCCAGGTCTATAAGTTTAATATCAATGTTTTCTTCTATGCAATTATTTTTTCAGTTCTTATTTGGAGGTCTTTAATCCATTTTGAGTTAATTTTGGTATATGGTGAGAGATCGCAGTTCACATTCAGCCTTTTGCATGTGGTTTTCCAATTTTCCCAGCACCATTTACTGAAGAGGCTTTCTTTTCCCCACTGTATATTTTTCGATCCTTTATCAAAAATAATCTGTCCATAGATTTGTGGGTTTATTTCTGGGTTTTCAATTCTGTTCCATTGGTCTGTGTATCTGGTTTTCTGCCAGTACCAAGCTGTTTTGATTACTGAGGTTTTACAGTACAGATAAAAGTCAGGCAGTGAGATGCCCCCAGCTTTATCCTTTTTTCTTAGGATAGCTTTTGCGATTCGTGGTCTTTTGTGGTTCCATACAAATTTGATGATTTTTAAATCTATTTCTTGAAAGAATGTCTGTGGGATTTTGATGGGAATGGCATTGAATCTGTATATTGCTTTGGGTAATATGGCCATTTTAACTATGTTGATTCTTCCAATCCATGAACATGGAGAATCTTTCCATTTCTTTGTGTCCTCCTTAATTTCTTTTAAGAGTGTTTTATAGTTTTCAATGTATAAGTTCTTCACGTTCTTTGTTTGATTTATTTGGGTTTCTTATATATATAATTAAAAGCACAAGCAACCAAAGGGGGGGGGGGGAAAGGTGAACTTCATAAAAATTAAAAAAATGTAGTGCTTCAAAAATACCATCAAGAAAGTAAAAGACAATCTACAAACTGAGAGAAAATATTTGTTAATCATAGATCTGATATGGAACTTGTAACCAGAATACTATATAAAGAAGTCTTTAAGTCAATAAGAAGTCCCAAATAAGCATCTGAAAAGACATTTCTCCAAAGACATACAAATGGACAATAAGCATATGAAGAAATGCTCAACATTATTAGCCATCAGGGAAATGCAAATCAAAACCACAATGAGATACCAATTCACACCCCACAAGGATGGCTACAATCAAAAAAGACAAATAAAAAGTGTTGGTGAGAATGTAAAAAAATTAGAACCTTTACACACTGCTTATGGGAATGTAAAATGGTACAGCTACTTTGGATAATTTTGGATAAGAATCTAACAGTTCCTCAAAAGGTTAAATACAGAGTTACCATATGACTAAGCAATTCTATTCTATGTATATACTCAAGAAAACATAGGTCCATATCAAAACTTACATATAAATGTTAATAATAACATTGCTCCTAATAGTCAACAAGTGGGAAACAATTCAAATTTCCATCAGCTGATGAATGGATAAACAAAGACAGCATACCTGTATAATGGAATACTATTGAGCAATAAAAAGAAATGAAGTACTAAAATATTCTTCAACATGGCTAAACCTTGAAAACTATGATTCTATATATATGAAATATCCAAAATAGGCAACTCCACACAGACAGAAAGTAGATTAGTAGTTAGTGGCTGGGAGGAAGGGGAAATGAAGAAGGGAAACTGGGTTTCCTTTTGGAGTGAGGAAAACATTGTAAATTTACAATGATGATGATAACACAACTTTGAGAATATATAAAAACCCACTGAATTGTATACTTTAAAAGGGTAAATTTTATGGTATGTGAATATTATCTCAATAAAGCTGTCAAAAACACAGAGTTTGAGGAAACCGGGTTGGCTCAATGGGTTAGGCGCTCACTTTGCAGCCCCGAGGACTGAGGATCGAATCCGGCCCCGGCCCGTGTCGACCCATATGCTGAACTGGGGAGTGCCCCTAGTTCAGTTCTCACCGGGGCAAGACCCTGGCCCAGTTCCTGCCCTGTGCAGCCCCACCCACCTGTAGAATGAAACTATGTGGAAAAACCAATGATGTGCAACTATGGAGCCTGTTCTGGGCACTCCCCCTTCTCTCTGTCTCTGTATCTCTCACTCTCTCTGTCAAAAACAATAAATAAATCTTAAAAAAACAAACAAACAAAAAACACAGAGTTTGGGGGAAGCCAGGATGGCTAAGTGGGTTAAGTGCTCACTTTGCAGCCCTGGGGACCGAGGATCGAATCCCGGCCCAGCCCGGCCCGTGTGGACCCATATGCTGAACTGGGGAGTGCCCCCAATTCTGTTCTCACCGGGGTGAAGACCCCGGCCCAGTTCCTGCCCTGTGCAGCCCCACTCCCACCTGTGGAATGAAACTATGTGGAGAAACAAATGATGTGCAACTATGGAGACTGTTCTGGGCCCTCCCCCTTCTCTCTGTTTCTGTCTCTGTATCTCTCTCTGTCAGAAACAATAGAAATAAATCTTTAAAAAAAAAACAAAAAAAACCCCCACAGAGTTTGCTGTCAGGTACACAGAGGTGACTGTCAGATTTGTGCAGGGTAGGAAGGTGGGCGGGGATGGGCACTGCAAGTGCAGTAACTGCTACTAAAGAAACACCAGCAGTTCTAATTTTATGCTGTTCTATATTTTGTTATGACTTTCATGGCTTTTGATAATGCTATACAAGAGGCCAAGACAGAAATGTCTTTTATATTTTATTGTAAGAGCTAAACTGGGAAATAAACTCACCAATTGCTATTTTCAAAAGAAAATGAGATAAAGACAACATAATGTAATTGGACCTTAAATAAACCTTTGCTCAGTAAGATGAATGTGTTCACAAGGGAAGGAAGAGTTTGGTAATAAACAGTTTAAAAAGCATTTTGTTTCATTTACTGTAGATGGTCAAATTTTTAAAACAGATGGTAAATCTGTTGGATAGTAAAAAGAAATAATATTTTGTTTCTATTTTCCTATTCCTTCCAGTTTATCTCTTTATTATAAATCTTTTTTTTTTCAATGTGGGAGTATATTAAATTTAAATAAACCTGAAAGGAAAGAACATGTGGCTATGTGTATAAATTCATGTTTCTTAGCACCGCTATCACTTATAGCCATTCTCTAAAAAATATTTGAAATTATTCTATTCTTTCTGGATCTGAACTGAGTTTCTTTTCTGGAGCAAACAGCTCTTTCTAGAAACCTATTTATAAATTAATAAAAAAACAAAAATTTGATGCAATTGTGCTCTAAGTACTTAAAATAAAAATTAAAAAAAAATTTTTTTTAATTTATTTTTATTGTTTTGACAGAGAGAGAGAGAGAGGGAGAGAGATACAGAGACAGAGAGAGAACCAAACTGGGGGCACTCCCCAGTTCAGCACATGGGTCCGCACAGGCCGGGGCAGGGACTCGATCCTTGGTCCCCAGCACTGCAAAGTGAGTGTTTAACCCACTGAGCCATCCCGGCTTCCCAAAATAAAATTTTTAAAAATCTTTTTTATTGTTAAATTTATTAGGGTGACACTGGTTAGTAAAAATTACTTAGATTCCAGGTGTACAGTTCTACAGTACTTTGTGTGTTACAATATGTGTTCACCACTGGAAGTCAGCTTTCTTTCCATCACCTCCTTTCCATCCCTCCTTTCCCACTCCCTAATGCTCTTTCCTGAGAAAAGACCTAGAACTTGTAAGCATTTAAGGAATGGTGTTAAGTTTAACTTACAAAATAGGTAATAACTAAGATGTACAGTACTCACCAATTCATAGACTATTCTATTTTTTTTTATTGTTTTTGACAGAGAGAGAGAAAGAGCGATACAGAGACAGAGAGAGAACTGAACTGGGGGCACTCCCCAGTTTAGCATGTGGGTCCGCACGGGCTGGGGCTGGGATTCAATCCTCGGTCCCTGGTGCTGCAAAGTGAGCACTTAACCCACTGAGCCATCCCGGCTTCCCCTCATAGACTATTCTAAATGCTATACATGAGAGTATGTGCATGTATGTATGTATACATGCATATGTGTATATGAATGTTTATGTGTGTGCATGTTGCTCACAATTATGTAAATACATAAATAAAATTTCCTTATAACAACCCCATTAAGATGAGGCAACAGAGACAGAGCAGAGTTAAATAATTTTTCCAAGCTGAATACAGCTTGGAAATCATAAAAAAGTTGGATATCATAGTTCACATTTTTAATATATATCAGGAGTTCTAAGGAGAACATTAAGCAAGCCAAAAGATCCTTTTTATCTCTTGTTTTGAATTTCTTTCTATAAAACACCAAGTGTTTCCTTTGGACATATGACACATTTAAAGTTTTATTGTAAAGTTCTTCTATAAGAAAGGAGGTAACAGGGGATGTCAAGATAGTTCAGTGGTTGAGTGCTTGCCGTGCATGACTGGTAACTGCCGAGATGGCATGTGGCGAAGGTTCTTGCCTCCCATGCAGGAGGCCCCCGGTTTGGTTCTTGCCCCATGCAGCCCTACAGCTACCTGTGTAGAATGAAGTCATGTCACAACTAATGATGTACAACTATGGAGACTGCTCTAGGCCCTCCCTGCACCCACCATCCTCTCTCTCTCCTCTCAAAACAATAAAATAAATCTTAAAAAAAACAACAACTGTTCAATCATACCAATTCTCTCTCTCCTAGCTTCTATCAGTAGAGCGCTCCTAACCACTTTTGGATTGGCACTGCCAGATTTAAGCCACTGTTTGTTTAAATGAACTTGAACTTTTGGGAAAAAAAGACAAACCAATTCTTCTTCAAATTTTCACTTTAATTCCCATCAACTCTTACATTCCTAGCTGCAGCCTCCATTAGGACTTTATCAATAGTTTTTGGTTTTACAATACTAGCTAAGGGAAGCATACCCCAATCAGACTAATATTCATTCCCATAAAACATTAAGATAAAGAGGAGACACAATTTTCTTACAAAAAAGCCTATTTAAACATTCCAATTTCTATAATCCTCAACTCTTACATTTATATTTTCTCAATGTGATTATAGTCCAAGTTAGAGCTTTACAAATGGGTTTCCATACCAGAATGCATGGGGCTCTGTTGCAAAGGAGTCCCAGAAAATCTTCTGCCCTGGACCATTTTACTCACACAAATGCATATGGCCATGGTGGGTGGGGGTGGGGGGTGGCCCAGAAGAACCTGGCTCCTTGGTAAATCTTTACCTTGATTAACCCACCTAACCATCACCCCAGGCAATTCTGGGTAGAGTTTCTCATCAGGATCTATGCCTTTTGGCTTTTAAAATTCCTCCAAATTTGTTTGGGGCCTTTTAACATTGGGGTACAATCAGGGAGTCCCACTGCTCCACCCAACTTTGATAGTGCTTTATAAGCATCTTTGTTTCAACACCATCAGTGTCTGCCACATTCATGCCATTTATCAATAACCATCTAAAGACTTCCACTCTGCTGAGACAAGGCCCTTCCTTGACTGTTCCCTCTGTCTCTCCCCCATTTTCTTATCACTTACTTCAACGATCTTGGTTTGCTGAGACACCAAACAACTTCTCAGACTGTTTGATTTTGCAGCAGTAAGTTACATTTCCTTACATATTTAATAAGCCAAGCAAGTTCTCAGAAGCCAGTCTACCACCATTTCTAAATTCCATTGATAATTTTTATCTTTAGTAGCTGATTGAAGTACAGCTGCAATTTCATATGATGGGAGACTAGATGGCTAATCAGGAATCAGATGTACTTCATCCCCCATAATTTCATCTTTTCTCTTCATAAACCACATGTTTCCTTGAGCCAAGGACCATTCTAGCAAATCCCATTTCTCTGATAACAACTAAAAGAAAATTGTTTGTCTTCTGACACCAGGTACGTAGAGTTTTTCCATCATACCAATTAATTTTCAAACTGTATGGACACTAACTGGGTGTCCTATTTAATTTGACACAATTCCAAGTAGTTAGTGTCAGACTCCACAGACTTAAGGTCTCAGTACCACAAATATCAATCACAAGTAACAGGTCCCCAGTGTACCCACACTTTTGTCTGGCTTGGTTACAAAGTCAGGGGTTCCTATACTCATCTCTTCAGGTTTGATAATTTGCTAGAATGGCTAAAAAAAACTCAGTGAAATAATACGTTTACCAGTTTCTTGTAAAGGATGTTGTAAAGGATAAAAATGAACAGCCAGATAAAGAGGTACACAGGGTAAAGTCTAAAAGGGTCCAATGGTATAGGAGCATTTGCTCCCATGAAGCAAAAGCTGAAAGAACTGGAAGACTAAATAGACAATTATACTGGGAGACTTCAGTACTTCTCTCAACAATGGATAGAATAAATAGGAAAAAACCCAGCAAAGATTGAAAAGACATGAACACTATCAACCAACTTGACCTAATAAAACATTTCTAGAACATTCTACCCAAACAGCAGACACTCTTTTCAAGGGTACCTGGAACATTTATCAAAAAAATATTCTAAGTCATAATTCAAATTTTGAAGAATTGAAATCATAAAATCTATGTTCTCTGAATATATCACTATCAAATTAGAAACCAATAATAGATAACTTAAAAAGTTATGAATATTTGGAAATTAAACAACACACATCTAAACAATCCAGGGGCCAAAGAAGTCACAAGGTAATTGGAAAATATTTAAAACTGAGTTAAAATAAAAATACAACATATCAAAATTTGTGAGAGTCAACCAAAGCAGTGCTTAGAGGAAAATGTATAAAATTATATGCTTACATTAATAAAAAATAAAAAATCTGAAATCAATGATCTAAATTTCCACCTTTAGAAACAAGATAAAGAAGAGCAAATTAAGTCCAAAGCAAACAAAAGAAAGAAAATTACAAAGAGCAGAAATCAATAAAATTAAAAACAGAAAAATAGAGAAAAGAATAAAACCAAAGTAAAACCAAATTTTATTGAAAGTATTTATAAAATCCATAAACTTCTAGCCATACTAGCCAAGAAAAAAAAAAGACAAAAATTACCCAAATCATGGGGAAGCCGGGATGGCTCAGTGGGTTAAATGCTCACTTCGCAGCCCCGGGGACTGAGGATCGAATCCTGGTCCCGGCTCGTGCGGACCCATATGCTGAACTGGGGAGTGCCCCCAGTTCAGTTCTCACCGGGGTGAGACGATGGCCCAGTTCCTGCCCTGTGCAGCCCCTCGCCCACCTGTGGAATAAAACTGTGGAGAAGCCAATGATGTGCAACTATGGAGATTGTTCTGGGCCCTCCCCCTTCTCTCTGTCTCTGTATATCCCCCCCCTCTCAAAAACAATAAAAATAAATCTTAAAAAAAAAAAAAATTACCCAAATCAGGAAAGAAACAGGTAACATCATCATAGACACTACTGATATTTAAAAGATAATAAATGAGTATGCCAAACAGCTTTATGCCAATTCATTCAGAGGCACAAATTACCAAAGTTCATGCAAGAAGTAATCAATTAAAGAAATTAAATTTGTAGTTTAAAACCTTTCCATAAAGAAAATTCTACGCCAGATGACTTCACTAGCAAATTCTACCAAATCATAGCGTAATAAAAATATTACCGGTAGTTCTATACAATCTTTTCTGAAAACAGAAGAGGACACAACATCTCTGATTCAGAGTAGTATATCCCTGTTACCAAAGCCAGATAAAGACATCATAAGGAAAGCAGTATCTTCCATAAACATAGTTGAAAAAAAACCACCATAAAATATTAGTAAATCAAATGCAACATATAAAAAGGATTATACATTACAGCCCAGTGGTGTTTATCCTGAAAATGCAAGGCTAGTTCAACATTTAAAAATTAACTGGCATAATTCACTATATTAACAGATAAAAGACAAATTGTATGATTTCTAAATAAAGGCAGGAAAAACAGATGTATTTATGATTAAAAAAATAAAAGGGGAAGCCGGGATGGCTCAGTGGGTTAAGCGCTCACTTTGCAGCACCAGGGACCC